>CAMKVN010002353.1:0-13946 GCA_946474995.1 Funneliformis geosporum
AATCTTATTATGATAAAGATTTAAAAATTCTTAATGCTGTTATAGAACTATATGGGTTATACTATAGGTTAGCTAAGAATTATTTTATTACAAAAGAACAAGCTGATAAAATACTTGAGGATTTTCTTAATATGTAAGTACTTATCGAGGTGGTAGCTGAGCTTCTTTAATAACCATTAATCTTTCTCTCATAAAAGATCTTTTCGAACTATTATCTTTATCATCTTTCAGCCAGTATAAGACCGGCTGATTTTTTTGCACTAAAGATTCACAGATATGATAGATTTAAAGAGACTAAATCATATCTTTAGCACGTTTTCTTCCACCTTCTAACTTACCTGGTTTAAGTAAATATCTTACAAGAACATCATAAATTAATTGCTTCTCATTAAACCCTATAGGCCCATTTCGAGGCTTAGAAAGTTTTGCATAAACATGCTTCAGTTTTCGTGTATTAGCGAAGAAATACCTAGAAGATGAGTCAACAAATTATCAAGATTCTCAAGAAAAATTGGAAGGTTTCTAACCCAAGCTCGACAATGTTCTGATATAAGTAATCTCATATCAACAGCATCTTGAATAATAGATGATCATTCTTGTAATGTCTTATTAAACTTTTTAACAATACCTATACTTTCTTTAGAATTTGCTATTAGAATATTAATACCATATTTATTCATTAATCTAATAACGTCACCCTAAAATTCAACATCCCTATCCACCATAAGATCTTTTTTAGGCTAAGTAAGCAGACATTTTTGGGAGTTAAAAAGTTTTTTAAAGCCTATAGCAACACTAGCAGAATAACAGTTAGTTAAGGAATGGGTCTATTTTAAATGAGTAGCAATATCTACACAATTAAGTGCAAATGTATAAATTTTATTTCCAATTTGATTATAAGGTATATAGCATAAATCAGCTTGAATAACCTCTATAGGTAAAGTAACATTAATGAAAAATGCACTCGAAATATTTCTAGGATTAGGTTTATGAACCTGATGTACAGCTTGTCCCTCAAGCCAATCATACACTTCATTTAAGGTAAAATCAAACCCAGCATTTAGAGAAGCTTCATGCAATTTTTTCGCAGACCTCTGATAACCTGAAAGCTGGTAATAAATCTTTTGCAAATTAATAAATATATCTAAATTTCTAGCTTTACTCAAATCTATTTGTATAATAAGAATCAATGACATAGACCTGACTTATATCGAAATTCTTAATACTAATAAAGTATTAAGTAAAGAATTGGCAGGTAAAATAACCTCAAATAATATTTTCAATAAAAAGCTTAAAACTCTTAACAAGGAGTTAGAATCATGTTATAAAACTATATCACAACAAGATTCTACAATTTTAATTCATGAAGATGAGATAGTGTCTCTTAAAACTGAGATAAAATTTCTTAAATAGCATTTCCAAAAAGCATTGCAGGATTAAACACATAAAGGTAATGCTAGTATTATTTAAGATATCAAAATTTTAAGGCTAAAAGATAAGATTGAACAACTTAAGACTCGTATTTATGAAATAACTGATTTAAGTCATAAAAAAGTTTCAAATAATAAAGATATATTAGATATAAAGCATACAATGCAAGCTATTTTAGATAGATAATTTGAAGCTTCAGCTTCTTTAGCAAGAATTCAGATACATTTGGATAATATAGGTGTTATACTTCCAAATGATATAAGAGGCAATTTGATAGAATTGGCACATGTTTGGCTAATATTATTACTTATACTGGTACAATTCGTCGATTTTGGCAAGATCGAAATATGATAGTAGAACAAAATATTCGACAAGCAAGAACTCTGAGGCATCAATTGCAATAAGTCTGAGCTAGGTTACAAAATTATAACCAAATATTAACACAAGCTCTAAATAATAAAGCAAATGAGCATCAGGTATGGTGATTTAGTACTCAGAAAGCAGAAAGGCGTAACCATATATTATTGCAAGAAAAGGTAGCCCTTCGACTAATAAATTAAAAGCATAAAGCTGAAGCTGACTTAGCAGAATTCAATAGAGCCTGAGTATTTAACCGATATCAAAAATGGAAAGCTCGAGAGATAAATTCCCAGTAAATTATTTTAAATCTATAAAATAATCTGCTTATTAATCCACTAAACATGGCAGAGGCTAGACGTCAACTATTATATAACTTAATAGGAACTATTTTTTCAAATATGAACCATTTACTGGACAGGAACCTCCTAATGAATACTTAGATAGAATTTGGAATTCTATATCATATTTAGAGCCAAATATAACTGCTCTTGAAAATGCTAACGTAGAGGATTTTAATAATGTAATTAAATGTGGTCTTTTAAAAACCAAGTTAGAAGGAAAGTATATAACAGTTCCAGCAAATAACCACTATACTAATCCAGCTACATCAATTAATACACTGGCCATATTAAAAGCTTGGATGAATACAAAATATCAGCGTGAAAATATAGCAACCAATAATGAGCAATTAGAAGATTATTTCAAGAAAAATTTTTACCAACAGATAGTTCTGATACATATGAAAAAAGAATTAGACTATTATTATTAGACGTGTCAAATAATGATGCAACAGCTTATCATTTCTAAAAAACCACTTATCAGGTGATCTCTATACATAAATGAAAATTGCTGGTCCAGGTGATATAGATACTTACTTTACAAAACTAAAGAATATATGGCTAGAATATAATCCTAATGTAAGTTTATAAGCATCATTTCAACAATTATCTACCCCCCAAAAGATTACGCCTATTCCTCAAAAAAATGATTTTAAAATTCGACTTACAAGGGATTTGCAATATACAGGAATAGCAACAGATGATACACCTTTAGAAAAATTTATCTATGATGATCTTCAAAAAAATTGGAAAGCAGAACAGCTCATGTAAGAAAGAGTCCTTTCGAGTTTAAAAGTGTTAATATTACAAAAAAAGTGATTAGAAAGGTAGTACAAAAAGCACCAGTTAAACGAATTGTTCGTCTTTGCTCAGTCTGTAGAAAGGCTGGTCATACAAAGATTAATTATCCTGAAGTTAAGAAGACTAATAAGATTAATTATGTAAACCAAAATGCTGAGAAAGACTCAGTCTCATGGGAACCTGCTAAAGACTCTGAATAGCCTGAAATAAAATACATACTTGAGGAGGAAGTTCTCAAAGTGCCTGAAATAGAATACTTAGATAAGTAGAAAGTTGAAGAGAATGATGAATATGTTGATGATGATGGATCTACTCTAAGCATCTTGTACTGAAACTGCTATGCTATAAAAATAAAGTGGTATGAAATGTAATACCTATGAAAAAGACTCACAAGAAGGAATCCTCTACTTCCAAGTCTTATAAAAAGCAAACCTTCAGCACCTATAACCATGATTAAAGATTATGTTTTTCTAATAGTATTAAAATCTATATTATCATCAGTTGTACAATATATTCCTAAAGAAATTCTTAAGGAAGACTCTCAATATATTAATATAATATACCCTAAATTGAAAAATCAGATTTTAAATACAGCTATGAAAGATGATACTATTAAGGAAATAGAAAATGTATGGAAGCATGTTACAAATAAAATTATAGATGGTTTACATCTGCTAATCTAAGCCACAAATATAGAGCAAAAACCTCTTATTTAAATTCCAATAGAATCGAAGCCAGATGACCATATGAATGATATAATACCAATGGGTTCTAATACTCTAAACTATACTATTAAAGCATATGCACAACATTATTTAGCTAAAAAAAATAGTCAAATATATTGGCCCAAGCACTTAGAGATAAATTTTTTACAAATAAAGGATATTGACGATATTGCGACTATTTATTGTAAAATAGGAGGTTTGGTAATACCTTATGCAATGATTGATATAGGCTCTGATTCTTCTATATTATTGCTGAACTTGTTGAAGAGCTTTTAAATATTAAAATTAATAGGAAAAAAATTCATAGGCTTAATGGAATCATAAGTCAATCTATATCTATCGGCACTATAGATAATATTCCTATAACAATTGATTCTGGAAAAAATACAGCCTCTATTATAGATGAATTTTCTGTTATACCTGCAGAAAAAGATTGGGATGGAAATGCTAAATCTTTAATAATTCTAGGTACTCAATTATAATATCGAGCTGAATGAGAATCTTTAATAAAAGAAAAATTTAAGACTACATGTAATGGAAAGACTATTACCATTTCCCTATACATTCACAAATTCCAGCGTAATGTCTTTACTGTAGAAAAGAAGGAATCAAAACTCATAAAAAAACTAGCTGACCGTATATGTCAATATTGCAAGAAAGAGTTTCAATATCCTTTTATTCTTAAAAGACACCTGAAATTAAAAAATATGTGCAGTAAGCAGATTAGTCTAGCAAGTGATCGGGTTAGTCTAGCAAATGATCAGATTAGTCCAGCAAGTGATCAGTTTAATCTAGCAAGTAATCAAATTAGTGAAAAAATTTGGTGCCTATTTGGCTAACATTAGTTTAGAAGTTATAGTTTTTTGCATTTATGACATTTTAATCTACAAGAATATTTAAAATCACGCTTACAAATATTATAATAGCAATTAAATATATTGTCTGATTCTTCATCAGTAGTATAATATTCTTTATCATCATTAGAACTTAATATTTCATTTTGTTCACTAATATTAGTCTTATTTTTGCTTTTATTAGAAGTAGATACAAGATGGCTAAACCTTGTATTCTCATTCTTAAGATCAATAATTTGCTGTTTTAGTAAAATTATTTTAGCTTGCATTTCTGTAAATTTTCACATATATATATTCTTATATTGCAAATTTACAATTTGATGACGCAATTTATGATTTTCTGATTCCATAATAGAAAAGGCTTTATATATTATAGTGATAGTTCAAATATATTTTTTTAAATGAATATGAGAAAAATGGAGATTAAACTAGATTAATCGATCTATGAACATATGAGCGAAATGTATATTTTTTTCAGATGATAGGATCATCTTTAGCATCATCACGCCATCTATTCCACAAATTTCGAGCATTCTTTTCATAAAAGCTAATTGGCTCTATAGTATTATTTACAGAGGGTGATCACAGGTATCCGAACGATTAATTTAACTATTTGAATATACTTATTATATTAACATTTTTTTAGAATAAGCAAAAAATTTATTTGTTCTGAACATTTCTTATATATTTTATTAAAAAAAAATAAAAAACTAATATTTTGTTGAATCATCTTCGGCTGCTATACATGCTTGAATGCAACGGGGCATACTTTCAACCAAATTTTGAATATACTCAAGTGGAATTAAACGCCAAGCATATTTTACCTTACGTTCTAAATCTTCCACATTTTTAGGTTGATTAGGCAAGTTACGAAGTTTCTTATCAACTTCATTCCAAAGATTTTTAATAGGATTTAAATCAGGGCTTTGTGCAGGCCAGAGTAGCACGGAAATCTAAGAGGCATTACAAACATCAGCAGCAATCTTTGCTTGATGAGGTGGAGCATTATCCTCTTGAAAAATTCCTTGTTTGCAAGGAACTAATTTGTAAATTGAAGGAATAGCATGTCTCTGTAACACTGTTGCATATCTTTGTCCTGTTATAGATTCGCGAAGAGGAACAAGAAGTCCCAGCCCATACCACGAAAAGCATCCCCAAAACATTCGACTAGGACTGTACTTTACTGTAGCAGTTAAACAAGAAGTGTCAAATTCTTCTTCTGGTGTACGCCATACACGTAAGCTACGACCTTGTGAAAATTGGCTAAATGTTGATTCATCAGACTATACAACTTTCTTCCATTTTGCAATTGTCCAATCTTCTCATTCCAATGCCCAAGACAATCTTTTTTCTTTATTATTTTCAGAAATTAATGGTTCAGAGTGGGCAACACACGAACGTAAGCTGACTTTTTTAAGAGTCCGATGAATTGTAATAGTTGAAACTTTTTTTTTGTCTATAATTCTTGAATTTTTTGAGTGGTAAGGTGACGATGCTTCGAATTTTGTGTAACAATCTTTTTGAGTGAAGATTGTGCATTTGAATTAAAAAGTGGCTTCGGGTCACAACGTTTTTTTGGTATTGCAGAATCAGTTTCTTTAAAACGTTTATCGTATCATAGACAGTTGTTTTATCACATTGTACAATGTCAGCAATTTTTTGATATGAATTACCTCGTTTGTGGCTTTAAAGAATTGCCCCATATTGTTTAGCATTCAATTCTTTTGTTTTAACCATTTTTGTTTGAAAGAAAATTATTTGTTATTATTGTGATTGATATCCATTATATTCTAAACAAATGCTTAAATTAGAAATCTATGTAAACATGTAAACAAAGCGAATAAACAAAAAAATACTTATCATTCAAGTACCCATGATCACCCTCTGTATATCAAAATTTTCAGTTGTACAAATCAGCAGATCATGTATATGCATTTATGAAATATATTATTTTATGATCATTCTATGAAATCATTGCACATACAGAATATAAGGATATGCAATTTACATTATAGTCCCATGTTGGGACTGGACTAAAGGGTACATTTATGGAGAATGTGCATTTATAGAGTGTGATTTCTGTGAAAATAAATTTGGAAAGAGTTCACATATAACAACCTCAACATGATGAGAATCACTAACTGTACAGGAGTTCGCTAAATATATTTTAATATTTCTGCAGATTGAAGATCAATACAGTAATATCTTTTTTAGATTTTTTTGCATTTACATTTGAAGTTTCTAAAGCTAGTAGTTCTTGCACTTGATTTTCATCGATTGGTTCATCAGTTTGGATTAGATCATTATCATCCATATTATCATATACATCAGAATTATATTTCTCTTCCTCTTCAACTTTAATTTGTTCTACTTCTTTTGATTTAAACCAATTATAAATTGTCCTTTAGTCTTTGCCAGCTTTACATCCAGAACGCTGAGCATGACGATCAATGTAATCCTCTTCCCATTTTCAGTTAAGTATAATTTTTTTATCACAAATATATATTACTTTCTTGGAATGTATAATATGTACAACATGTTTATGCTTAGAAAGTTTTCAAAACTATGTTTCCAATTATTTGGCATATTTAAAAAATATAACAAAACAAAATAAAAAAAAAACTTAAAATTATTTTCTTTTGAAAATTTTTTTTTTTTGAAACAAAGAACAGATTATTGATGCCAGTTGATTTACAATTATATCCGAATATTGCAACATGTTTAACCAAATAAGTGTATAATAAATTTATAT
Source organism: Funneliformis geosporum (assembly GCA_946474995.1). Lineage (NCBI taxonomy): Eukaryota > Fungi > Glomeromycota > Glomeromycetes > Glomerales > Glomeraceae > Funneliformis > Funneliformis geosporum. Next base: position 7,262 of record CAMKVN010002353.1, read on the forward strand.
ATGATCTGCTAAATTTAGGCCAAAAATATGTAAACTAAATTTCTAACATATCAAAATTTTAATTAAAAACACGCAATTTAAAAATCTGATTATGAACAAAAAATTCTTGAATTATACATAAATCAAAATCTTATTCCGCCTAACTTCACTATGATAATAATGCATAAGTGGACCTTATTCTTATATATATATTTTAGGTCCTAATAGAACTATTTTTTGTAATAATTTAAACCAACGTAGAATATTACCATTAAAATTAGCTGATGAAAAAGATTAGAGCTGAATATCATGATAATTGAGAAGGAATGTGCTAGTAGACACTACTTAAGATAAAACAAAATATTTTTTAATCTGATATTATATATATCATTAATATTCTAAGGTATAATTGTTTAAAGAGGAACTAATCCACCTGTTATTTGGAAGAGATCACTTATTTTTGAGAAATTAATAAAAGAGAAATTTGAGTTGTGATAGGCAGTGATAAAGTTTAAGAGGAAATTCGTATGTCTGTAATACTTTAGGAATTTAGGCTAGCAGACTAAAGGGTTATTATATAACCAAAATCTCTGTTGTAGTTGTTTGAGTCTGATGAGTATAGAGAGATCCAAAAACGTATCATCAGGAGAGTTAATAATGTTAATGAATTGTTGGATTTTTGAAGGTTGTGAAATAGATGATAAGTCATTAAAACTATAAGCTAGCTTGTTATAAATAATTGAATTTGGTATATCTCGTTTAAGTCCTAATTTATTCTTAATAAGTTTCCTCATAGGTTTGCATAAAAGATTACATTCAAGTTTAGAGAGAATTGTGAGTTTAGATCTATATTTCAAATGAGGTATAAGAATCATATTATTCAAATATCATAGTTGTTTATTCGTTAGAGATTTAAATTTGAGTTTATCCCTAAAAGAGGCAATTTCAGAAGAAATTTGGTGTTTAATAAAGTTTTTGTTATACTGAGCTAATATCTAGACACTCAAATATCTGGTTAAATCTTTAGAAGATATAGTCTGACATTCAAAAGAACTATTGTTAAAAGAGCATCTAAATATGATAGATTCAATATTAACATGATTAATCAGGTAGAATTTATTAAAGTTAACTTACTTTTATAGAGTTAAGGTCATAGAATATCTGGGCGATATTTAAAATACTAGACATTTGATTATAACTGTTAGCAATCCATATGGTGTCATCCATGAAGGTCAAGACAGAAATAGTGATACCAAGAGATTTTGTGACTGATTCGTTAAGGTCAAGATTCCACTTAATGTTTATATTGAAACCTAGTTCAGATTTTTTAATGTGATAAAATAGAGGATCATAATAAATAACTCATAGTAGAAGTGAAATGACTTCTCCTTGATCAATACCAACAAGGATGTCATAAGGATCAGTAAGACCAAAGTTAGTAAAGATATCATTGGTCCTATTAAGAAAAAGTTCTATTATTAAATTAATTAAGATATTAGGGAATTTTAAATGAGCTAAGGCTTTTTTTAATATGAAAATATTGACTCAATCATAAGCCTTTAACATGTCTTGAAATAGGATATGTAAATTTTTTTTGTAAAGAATCTGTTTCTTTTTTTAAGCGATGATATTCAAGGAAATTGTTAATTATATGAAGAGGTTCTAAGGTAGATTGATATGGGAGATCTGCAAAGTTTAAACCTGATAGAGCTTTAATATCAATAAGAACCTTCTGCAATCTGATGTTTAGAATTTTAGTAAATACTTTGCAAACTGTTTTCAGAAGAGTAATTAGTCTGGTGTTATTTAGATCACAGTTCTATGGCTTTGGTTTTGATATAAAATACACATGTGCTAAATTCCATTAACTTGGCATAAGACTGTATGAAAAGCAAACGCAAATAATTTTATATAAAAGTTTGTTAGCGAGTGAACCTAGTTTTTTTAAAAACTCATTAAAATGTTGGAAGACCCAAGGGTTTTGTCATTTGAAAGATATTTTAAAATGATGAGTCATTCATCATAAGAAGAAGTATTGAGTATATATTCATAAACATTATCGTTGATACTTAAGAGAGATTGATATAAAGTTTCCATTGTGATCATGAATTTGAGAAATAAGACTTTGTTGGATCTGTGACATCAAGATTTTGAGCACTAGCTACACTCTGAAAATGTAAGGCAGTGGCCTTTTTGATTTTTGATGAATCTAGTTCTAAATATGGCTCAATATTTGATTCGTTGATTAATACTCTGTTTAGGACAATAGTTTTCCTGGATTTTTCGAGGCAGGAATCTATCATTTTTGAAGGAGCATTTTTAAAATTGTTAATTCATTATAATATATGGGCTTTAATGTGATAATTGTTCTTTTGTTTAAAAACTACTTTCAATTTACATTCCAATGGTTTAATAATGGAAGCTTTTAAATCTATAAGTATGCATTGAGATCTTTTTATTAGAAAAGTGAGTCTAGCGAAGCTGATGAAATTCTATGTTCATTAGCAATAGTAAGAATATTATGATACTCTTCACTGATAATGCTAAATGAAAAAATTGAAAAATTAGGAGTAGCTACTTCTTTGTTCATAAGAATTTTAGTTCTATGATCAAGTTTATAAAGTTTTTTAATTTGCTTGTGGATAGCAGAATTATCATAACTAAAAGAGACTTATGATATAAAGTTGTAGTAGTTTTAGGAATATATTTATTAGTAGCACATAAAACTGAATGGACGCAGAATTCCCATTCTTGATTAATAGCTGATTGAAAGAAACCTAGAGTGTGACTATCACAGTTGTAATACTTTTTTAATTCTTTGATTAACTTATCCAGTTTATTAGAAAATAGATCCCAGTGTAAAATGCAGTTTTTTTAAAATTAAAGGATTTACGTGTTATTTTATTTTGTTTGTGATATGTATTAGAGAAATTGTTGAAAATATTGTTTTTGTAAATGGTAATGTGTAGAGGGAGATGGTCAGATTCATAAACAGTACTAGAGGAATCAAAGATTTTGAAAGAAGTAAAATCGTGGAAGAGAGATGATGAAGTGAAGTTATAATTAATGTGCATTTGAGTTTTTCTGAAGGATGTAAACATATAAGGTAATTTTTTGGAAACGTCAGAAATTAATGAAGCAGTATGAATAAAATTTAAGTTAAGTATTTTATCTATAAAAGAACTAAAAGTTCTATTTCTTTTAGTATTGTTATACTTATGCTATAATTTGTAAAAATCAATATTGAAATCGCCTATTAAAACTATATGAGTGGTATTCTATTAAAATTGAGGTACGAGACATAGTAAATTATATGATCTGTATCTCAATTTTAATAGAATACCACCTATGTGATAAGATTTGGACTGAGTTTCAAAAATAATATTGATTATAATAGTTTCTAATTTGGATTTAAGATCTAATTGGTCACGCTTAGTGGTATTAGCTGGAAGGTAGATTTAGATGATTCTTAATTTGGTCTTATTTTTAAATTGTAAGTTGAAATAAGCAATCTGTTGAGAATAAACTTTTAAAAAAAATGTGTTTGTGAAGGTAGGATCTAATGATGAAACCAACTTCTTGATAATTGATTTGAAGATTATTTGATGAAAATATAAATTTATATAGCTTATTGTAAAAATTTTTGATTGATAAAGTGCTTGTATTGAGTTTAAATAAGTTTCACTTAAACCTAAGATATCTAAATTGTAAGTAATAAAAAATTGTTCAATCTGTTTCATTTTATCATTGGAGACACAGCTTCAGATATTTTGGATAGCGAAAGAAAAAAATTAGGATCATTGAAATGAGAATAGAAGTTGTCATTTATTAAGATCTTTTCATTATTGTTGAGGTAAACTAGTTGAACACCATTATTGTGATTAGATTGGTGTATACTCATTAATTGGAAGGAGTAGAAGCTTGAATCATAGAGTGCAAAGCAGTTGAATTTTAGATCTGATGTCATTGACAGAGGTTTCAACTAAACCAATTCTATCGAGATCATTTATTTGCGAGTTGTAAGAGTTATTTAGGGCAACGTAAAATGACAATTTATTATTGTCAACATGGATAACTGATGGGTTAATACATTCTATCTCTTTATCACCATTGTGAAGAGAAAATTTGTAAGTGGGATCATCAACTTGATCTGAATTATATATTACATACTACATAAATTTAAAACAATTAAGATGAAAATCAATGTCTTTTTGATTTGATCTTGCTTAATAACTGCATTTTTTAAGAAGATAATTTTATCACCAATTGATAGAAGTTTGTTTTTTATGATATCCAGTATTCTTGAATATTTTTAAAAGCGTTGATAGTATTTGATGGAACATTAGAGCTTTTTCCTTGTGGTGAGTTGGAATTTTTTTGATTAATTAGAGTTTGAGAGTATGATTTAATAGAACCATTATTATTAATAAAGAATGATCTAGGAGGTCAGTATTACTTTAGTTTAACTGATCATAAAGAGAATGATAAAGATTGATGGATTTACGATTATTATACTCCTTGAATTCGTAATTTGAAGCACCGCAACTTCTGCAGTATTTTTTGGATGGTTCCATCCAATATAGAATCCTGCCTTTGAATTTTTGAGATTATGCAATAGCAATATCAAAATCTTCAGAACTAGCAAAGTTAATGAATGCGTATGATCTAAGTCTATATTATTAGTCACGTGACATAAAACATGATTTGGCATTGATGTGAAGTAAGAAGTTGATGAGTTAGCATTGAAAATAATATTGCTTTAAAATTAACATTTCATTTTTCTTAAGATATTTTATTATTGAAATCTGATTGGATATGATATTTGGTATCACTATATAATGAATAAATTGTTAAAATTCAGTAAGACGTTACTAAATTTTCTCATATAACAAATTTTAAACTCCAGAAATGAAGATTTGTTATAGTGAAATTCAACTGTAATCATATTTATGTATTTATTATTAAAATGTGACTAAAAAAATTTTTTTATATATAATCATATTTCTTTATAGTCACTTTATCGTTATATAGTGTGTTCTAAGGTGTGATTATAGAGAGAGATGACTGCAGTATCATTCTATTGGAATGATCTTTTTTATTGATCCTTTAGAATGATCTTTTATTATTCTTAAGGAATAATTTTTTATTGTTCTGATAGAATAATGATTTATCATTCATTTTATTGGAAAAATTTTTTGTATCATTTCTTTAGAATGATATATTATCATTCTATTGAAACAATTTTTTTGTATTATTCCTTTAAAATGGTGTATTATTATTCTATTAGAATGATTTTTTATCTATAAATCATGAAAAACAGAAAGTTCAATATAGAATTTTATATAATAATCGGCAGGGATAATAATAATAATAAGAAATATTAATACTAAGAATCTTTTGCCATTTCTAATTTAAATATGAATAAACAACTTAACCTTAATATAAAACTAGTCTCTATTTGCTAAATAGTATCCCGATTATATTATAGAATAAATTCAAGATAATGAGAGATAATAGCAAATCAGAAGAAGGTGAATTTCTTTATCCTTTCTGTGTAAGTTAGGAAACTGTTATAGAATAAAATAACAGACATTTTTACATGTATATAACAGAAGGAAATGAAAAAAGTGAGGTACTGTCAGGGTATAGATGCTATTTAGAAGTAAATTTAGTGATATTGAAATAGCACTGAGTTATGTTATAACAAGTTTATACTAACAAATTTTTTCTGATTCAAAAACAAAATTTTCTGAACCATTAGTTTTAGGTTTGAGCAATAATGAATTATTGGAAACCTCACTGGAAAATATTCTTTTTCAAGCATTTATCATTAAGATTGATGATATTTTGATATATATTATGTATATTAGCTTTTACAGTCAAAATAAATAATAAAAAGCTATATTGCATTATTTGTTGGTGTATATAAGAAAAAAAAAGTTTATTCATTCAAATAATGCGATCTGAACATTGTGAAATTTCAGTACATCAAGAAAATCATGAACCAATATTTTTTTTTGGTTCTACTTCAGCAAAAGAGTAAGAAAATGTAAGATTTTATAAAAAATATTGTGAAATATAGTTATTTAGTTTAGGAATTCAATGATACAAAATATTATTAAAGAACAATAAATTCCTACATGTTTACCTATCTCGGAATAATAAAATGCTTATAAATACTATTTTAATTATTAAATATTTTTAATTATTATTAAGAAAGTGAACAATTAGTAATATTAATTGGTGATAATTTTTTCAACTTTGACTTGCACAAAAAAGTATAATTGTTGAATTATATGAAATGCTAAAAAATATATCCATTAAATTATTTGTATGATGAACATGAACTTTGAGTGTACCGTGCAATGCTAAAGACTGTTAGATGTACAGTAATTAGGGTTCTGCAAAATCGAATCGAATCAAATATTTGATTGATTGAATTTGATTTGATTTTTCGAATCAAATCAAATCAACTAAACTGAATCAAAATGATTAAGACGTGATGAAGCATTTAAATATAAATTAAAGAAAATCACAAAATGGGTATATAAAGTAGAAAATAAAGTAAATGCTACCTAGCCTTCGTCAAAGGCATATTGCTGCTTCCAACTAAACCAACCGGTCATTCGATTCAAAAAAATTAATTAATTCACATTATAAAAATTTTTTTAGTTAAATTTTTTTATATTTTTATTTTTATATTTAA
>CAMKVN010002354.1:0-13945 GCA_946474995.1 Funneliformis geosporum
TGCATTTTAATTTTTGATAATGTTAGATTAAAATGCAATAAAAATTAAAATTTTAATAAAAATTTCTCAGAGCCCCAGAAACTTATCTTAATACTATAACAGGCCTAATAATAACTAACCGTCAAATGATTCGGCTACCATAAGACCTTCAATCGAATTCAATGATGATGAATAATTCCTTTATCTATTTAACAACAATATTTTTTTGCAAATTATTTTTTTTTAAAGACATTGGAGCGTGCAAAAAGTTATTTATATTCAACATTTAAATGACTATTCTTTATGGCGGTCGGACTCGAATTCAAGATTTAATTTATCAATTACGAATGAACTAGAGTTGCAGATAATGCATCACAATGTACTTGTAATTCAGATCATTTTCCTATTAAGGTTTTTTCATTATTATAAGAAGTGCTGTGTGTTATATAAATATATACGCAAGGGATTTTTTATTAGATTGGGAACTTTATTTAGGGATTGGAATCGATTTTAAAAAAAAGTAGTTTGTATTTAGAATTGATTCCAAGATTTGATTTTTAATCGATTTTATTTATGACGTAACGATTTTTTTAATCATAAATTGAATGCAGTTAATAACAAATTTGTTATTTACATAAAATAAATTTATTTTCAAGAAAAGCTATTATAATTTATGAAAAAAAAATTACCCACTTAAAAAGCAGGAAATTCTAATATATTAAGACGATGATGTGTTATTAAATCATTTATATATTTTATCAGAGTTCCTGAATTATTTTTTATTTACTACTTTTTAGGTTCGAATATTTCGTAAGTTTAAGAAGAATTTTTTTTTGTATTTTTTGTTTTCTTGGTTTTTTTTTTAAAATTTTTTTACTTTCGAGCAGCTGATTTTTTTTTAAAAATATTATTTTAAATATATTATTTAGTTTGCGACATATGTTTTGAATTAATTTTTTGATTTTTGCGATCAAATTTATTTTTTTACTTTTATGTAGAATTTATTTTTAATATGTTTATTTTATAATTAATAAGTTAGGTTTTCTTTGATTTTTAAATTATTTACTTTTCTTTAAAAGAAATGGATTACTCCTACACTAACACTTACTAGATTTATTTGATTTTCATTATATTCAATTATTAATTTTGAATTTATACAATACTGTTAGATAAATTCAAAAATGCACCAACTATATTTGAAATAAGTCATGTAAATTTCATTGAATTTTCAAAAATCAGGTGAGTCAAAAATTTAAGTTTATGCTAAAATTGAAAAGCCCAAATATTGAGGAATTAATTGGTAATAAATTTGAAAAGACGGATGCTCGGCAAATTTTTAAAGGAAAGGCAAGATTGAAAGACCAGATAAGTATTAGACATTAATTAAAAAAGCCGCAATATACTTATCTACTTGTATTATATATTTTTCAAATATTTTATTAAAAGTTAAAGGTCGAAGATTGCTCCATTATCTTTTATAATTATTGAAGATTAAATATTTCAATGAATATATTATTAACAAGATATTTTGCTTGCAATAAAATTTTTGCTTTAAAGTTTTTTACTTAGAAGGCGATGACATACGGTCCTAAAACGATCTGATTATATAATGTTATTAATGATTCAACTGAATTTTTACAAGGTTATCTTGTTAAACATAAAAGTTTGTATGGTAAGATTCAGTTGAATCGTTGAAATAGTTTTGTTATAATAGAAAATCGTGAATTTAGAGCTTTTAGAAAAAAGTTTTCAAAGATTTATAACTTTGATTAGGTTTTTTTTTGATAAGTTTCAACAAAGTTGAATTTAATGAAGAAATATTGCACAAGAATTTAAAGATAATATTTTATTTTAAGAATCAAAAACATATTGTTTCGAAAAAGCAAATATCTCACTAAGATAATTATTGGCTGACGAGTTTAAACCTAATCATGACCCGATTTTTGCGAATTAAATAAAAAGTGGTTTTTTTTGATCGTCATTTTTAACCGAATCGTAATTATACGATATTAAATGTAAAAAACGTAATGATTTTAAAGAAACTAATATAAATTCTCAGGATCTTTACCAATAAAGAATAAAGTCAAATAAGCCATTCAAATTTCTTTAATTTGATCACTTTTTAGGATTGGTTAATGAATTTTGTGATCAAAAATCCGAAGTTCGGAAATGTTCAGTATTTTTAAAATATTTCAGGCATACAATACAATAACCTTAACAAATAATAAAGGTTACGAAATGATATCATCAACTTGCTTGATATGGAGTAGTTTAGGATCATTCGTACCTAGATAACTTAAATTTCACTATCATGAATAAATGGATTACCAAACTATAATTTGATATTATTTTAGAGGAGATTATTATATCATACTATATGAATCACAAATCAACGCTTTGCTATATATTCCATTCCTTGAGCTATGTATTGGAAGAAATGTGTGTGACAATATTCGAGATTTGTTCTGTACTTATTAAAAGAGAGTTTACGATTGATGATTATGAAGCTTATGAAGTATTTCATGTCACCAAGAATTTTACGAATTTGTTAATGATCGATTCAACTTTCTCTGGAAAATGATGAATATATATTCTATTTAACTTTCCCAAAAATATTCATTATCCCTACATAAAATTGTTGGAAATCAATAAAAATGAGAATTCCTCTCAAATTTTCGGGTAAACGCTAAATAACAATGGTCTTAGTATAGCATCATCTTTTCTCCGATAATAAGGCAAAGTCATTAGGTCCTTGAAAGTACATTTTAGCATGTGATTCTTAATAATAATATAAAAAAAATCTAACGAAATCATCCGGAAGACGTTTATACATTACGAACTTTACCAAATTGATAAACGTGTTTTTGGATAACCAACCAAACAATTTAGCATATACTCATCGGGAACTTAATTTGCGCTTAGCATTCAACTTCTTATGATCATCATATATGTTTTCAATTCTTAATTACTTTTTATTTTACTAAACCGAAAATTAGAACAATACTCGAAAATCGCGATTAATTGATTTCATCTTTTTGAATCAATTCTATTCCATATATCGTATTGTAAGTAAGTTTAGGTTTGCTCGCTTTGGAAAGGCATAGGATAGAATTTTTATTTTATTTATCGACTTTTTCTGCATTTTTTCTTGATCATTCCGCTAATATTGTACTATATATAATTTTATTTATTCGTATTTTTCGGTTTTGGTAGAATCGATTCCTAACCTTAGTACGATAGGTTTAGAAAGCTCTTTTTCAAAATATAATGTCAGCTTACAAAATAGCCTTCCGAATAATATTCCAATTGGTTTAAAGCGATCATTTCTACAACTACTGTGCCTTCCACAGTATTAGTCACGTTGAACAAAATCATGTGATATTTACTTTGCCATACTTAGAACAAAGGTTGTACAGAGCGATCATATTCTATTTTGGAATAAAAAACGGAGTATTAATCCGTTAAACATTTCTTTTTTAAATAAATTTTATTTCATTGCATTATGTCCTCCATTCGTAGGGAATTAGTTATCGATGCATGCGATAGAGCATTTGCATTAACCGATTCTAACACAGACATTGACAAACGTCATGAATTTAGGCAACAAACAATTTACGCTGACGAATCTCTCACTAAAACGGAAAAATTAGAGGCAATAAGATTATTAATTCAGAGTTATGAATATGAGAAAATTACCTTAAATTTAGGAATGAAAAGAGTTTGTGAAAATTGCAAACAAGAATGTTTTGCAATAACATATTGCGAACATTGCATTCGAAATTATTTAAAATTAAAATTTTCAGAATGGACATCTGGAAATAAGGAAATTGATAATTTAATAAAGAAATGTCAGATGGTAGCAATTCAACCTTATAGAATAATTGAATGGATCCCATTCGATAAATTGCAAAATATCAAATATTTAACTAAAGGTGGATGTTCAGAAATATATACGGCAGATTGGATTGATGGAAGTTATAACAGATGGGATTTTATCAAAAAACAATTAATAAGATCTGGAAGACAAGAAATCATACTTAAAAGATTAGAAAATGTCGAAAGAGCTAATAGAAGTTGGTTTGAAGAGGTATGTAATTTTAAGAGTTATTAAATGTTGTTTTTTATAAAAATAAAAAGGAAACTAATCAAACGAATTCTCATTTATAGGCCGAATCTCAATTAATATTAAGCAGCAAGTGGGGAAATTTCGCTGATTCTTATGGTCTTACTCAAAATCCACAAAATAAAGATTATTTTCTTGTAATGTTCTTATTCAAAATAGATTTAAGAAAATATTTACAGCAAAATTATAACCAACTTACATGGAAACAAAGAATCAACATCATTGAAAACATAATCGAAGCAGTTTCACGCCTTCATCATGAAAATTCTATTCATAGAGATTTGCATTCAGGAAATATATTATATTCTGAATATAATGGTACATGGTATATTAGTGATTTTGGATTTTGTGGACCTGCTGATAAACCATTAGAAAGTATATATGGAAATCTTCCTTATATAGCGCCTGAAGTTATTAATGGAAAAGGATATACTTTTGCATCAGATATTTATAGTATTGGTATGCTCATGTGGGAAATTTCATCTGGACGACCACCTTTTGCTCATTTTGATCATGATTATGATCTTGCAATAAATCTAATTAAAGGAATGAGACCACAAATCGTACAAGAAACTCCAACAGAATATAAAAATTTAATGGTTCAGTGTTGGGATGCTGATCCATTAAAGAGATACGATATTGATACCCTATATGATAAAATTACAAAAATACTAAAATCATATTATCAAAATGAAAATGAAGAACAAAACATTAATTTTGACAGTACACAATCAAATGCAAAACCGGAACCTAATATAAATTTAAACTCTAATGGTTCATTAGTCAGAACGTTTAGCAAACTTTATACCTTTAAGGATTTATCTGAACCAAGAAATGCCACTGAAGGTTAACTATTATATTTATTTATTATATTTATTATTAAATGAAATTAAAGTTTTTTATCTCTTTTTTAACTTACAGAAGAGCAAGAAGGTTGTTATTTTTTATTTGTTAAAATATTAAATATTAAATTTAATATTAATTTGATATTTCCTTTTTTATAAAAAAAAGCTTACGATATGCATTACAGTCTTAATATTTCAAATAGTAAGTTATACTTAACTTATCATAAGAAATTTATTAATGAATTTGACAGACTACCATAAAAATTAAAAAAAATATCTAAAGATTATACTGAAAAGAACGTGTCTACATCACATCAATAATAGTTCAGAATATATTTTTTAATATTTTGTTTTAAAATTACGTTATTTGACTTAATAATTTAATAATTTAAGTATTTATATAATTAATATTTACAGATATGAATATTGGCAAATCTAAGAGCAATTCTTATAACTTATCAATGGTAATGAGTCATTTCGTTATTTTTAAGCTTTTTAAATAATGACGATTAAACTTGTCATTATATTTTTTTTTCTTTAATTAGAAAATCAAGAAGATTTTAAAAATTAAATCAAACAATGATAAAACTCATTAATGACAACGGTAAATGATAATTTGTAAAGTTTTATTTTATTCTTAATATTTCTAAAACTGTAAATTGTTTATTTTAGGAATTAATCATGTAAATTGGAGCGTGAGATGTAAGAAATTGATAAATCTAATTATATATTACTAAAATTATAATTTAATCAATATAATCTCATTAAATAGTGATGAGACCAAGATAATTTAGCAATTGCTAAAGATAAAATTAATTAATGATCAATTTAAGTATAAAACAAGGTAATTATTACAATGTTGAAATTACTGAATTATTAGAAGTTTTGAATCGATTATTCAAATAGTTCATATTTTATATTTACATATTTAACATAAGGTTATAGAGTAGTAATTATTATATTTGCAATAAACCTTAAAATTAATAAATAAATATAACAAATTAATTACAGTATAGATAATAATTTAATATTTTATAAAATAATACATCTTATTAACTAAGTAAACAAGAATTGTATTTATTAGTATGAAGATGAATGACATTATTAAGCGGAACATTTGCCATCAAACTGCCTTCTTTTCCGGATTCTTTAATAACCATTTTATGAAAATTATTAGTTTGAGTTATCACAACATTAATAATCGTACCGGTTTGCCTTTGTATATCGACAATTATTTTTTGTTTTCGAGGCTGATGTTTCGAATCCAATCGCAACTAACGCCCAAATAAATAATATAAAATTAAACTTATCCAACAAGCAAGGTTAGCTAAGCTAAAAAATCGTTTGTTTTCTAAGCCTTCTTGTATTGATACATAACATTTTTATTTGCTCCATATTAGCTATATTTCTATTTCGTTTTACTGATAATGCTTTGTATCCGCTAAAAAGGTGAATTATATAATCAATTATTCAAGTGATCATTTCTTAGTACGATAATGCAGAACGTTTTATAATTCAATGATACCTATATTCAAAAATACTACTCAGAACTGTTCTAACTCGAATTTAACATGATAATATAGAAAATAAGCATGCAACAGGATAGCAAATGCTAACTAATGTGATCATGAGTTGTAATCACTAGAAACTTTGTTTATAAAAATATAAATGATAGTAGATGACTACGTTTTAAAGTGATCAAACTGAAAATAATAATAAAAGAAAACTACCTGAAAGAAATTAACTATAAAAAGAAAAAAAAAATTTTCAATCCAAAAAGATCATTAAAAAAAAGAGACGGAAAAAATAAATGAAATATTTAAAAAAACTTCAACCTGAATCGAAAACAAACGACAATAAAAGGCATCAAATTTTTTTGAAAAGAATAATAATCGTTAGATCAAAAGTAACAGAACTCAAATCTTAAAAAAAAATTGGAAGTTCAATGAATTGAAACGGCTTGGAATTTTATGCTGATCACTTATTGCGCCAATTAACTTTCGTAATCAATGGTCGTGTCGTGATGTAATAATGGAAAATTTAGACTATTACGGTATAAATTGGACTCCTAGACCATTCACCTTCCAAATTCTCTCTTTCCTGCAAATTTACAAATTTGCAATTTCCCATTTACAAATATTCTTACCACCCACCCTCCCCTGCTAGTGTATGTGGTGTTCGTGATTTGATGTTATACACGCATCAAAAATATTAATATAATTTTGGTCATAATGCTTGACCAACCTTTCTGTTCACAGCCTTCATGCTGTGTACGGCTCCTAATATTGTTCCGATATAGTAATCAAAAATAAAGAAACATATTATAAAATTAAAATAATTTAAAATAATACACCTTTATTCACAGAAATCATCCGATCCAAATAGGAATCTTAGAAAAGAGAGAGAAGAGAAACAAAATTTTTAATAAACCATGAAATTGTTAAAGCTATAGCCTGGTTTCTTATTTCGAGACTAAAAGAAAGAACAATTAGTAGTACCAGCCGGTGCAAATTTTGGAGTCGGTTTAGTCATCTGTTAGACAATTTTCAGTCGACTCAGCCGTCGTCTGAATCGTGACTCTCATTTGAAATAAGAGACCATAATTGTACTTAATATTTAACGAAAATATTTATAATTTAGATAATTATAAGTTTAATCATAAATAAAGTTATCAGAATCCCTTTCAACTAAAATTTATGACTTTTATTTAATTAAAACTTTCACGATATGCTGACATGATATCTAATTTGGAACAGCGGCTTAGTCATTTGAAAATTCCGGAGTCGACTCTACGTCGACTCTGACTCTAACGGTTGCTACTACTAAGAACAATCTAACCTGATTTAGATATGAAGGATAAAATTAAGCAAATGGTACAAGCTTTTCAGTATTCCTTTGTGTTAATAAGGAAAAATGGAAAAATGGTTCGATTATAGAAAAACTGCAATTAAATTTTTCTGTAAACATGCCAATTATAGATTTTATTTATAGAAAATAATAAATCGAATTCAACAGAATTTATTTTGTCAATAAAGTTTATTTATTATTCAAAGATCAAGCTGAAACCGGTAAAATTAGCAATTATAATTAAATAATTTATTTTGCTGAAGTAGAGTATGTCATTTTTTTTATAAAAAATAAATTTAATGTAAACGGTTTACATGAATTATCTTTAGGCCTTGAGAAAATGTGTAATCGAGAAGACACTTTATATATGATAAAGATAAAGAAATTTTGCAACGTCTATGGAAGATTGGAAATTTGTGTTATTCTTTGATTTTTCATTGGTGTTGAACGATTTGTATCACATGATCAAATGCAATTGCACTTTTTTTAGCATTCCACAATAGAGAATTTTTATTTACCACCTACCTCCAATTTGTTTTATTAATAATTATAATTATACCTTCACACATATATATTTTTATTTATTTTGCTCATGTAATAATATTACGACGTATCAAAAATATAAGCGCTTGACCAACAATTAGTTCATATGCCGTCAGGGCATGTCCCGCTCCTAAAAATTTTCTCTTATACAATGCAGAATTATCGCACGATGCTTTTTATGCTAGTAGTTAAGTTTCAAAATTTTCATTGATGAATCATATGAATAAATTAAAATCAAAAATGTTTAATATTGAATTCTTAGTACCTAGCGATGACTTCAAAAATTGCTTTCGAAATAATGTATAGAGAGGTAATGGTTTAATTTTTATTGCATCAATAATTATATTATCTTATCACAATTTTTCAATAGCAAATTGATGTTAAAGAAAAAGAATAAGAAATTAAGAAGGGGAACAAAAAAAAGGAAGGCTAAGAAGGATTTTGTGCTTTCAACACTTTTTCCATAAACTAATAAATATTGCAATGGCAAGCGATCTTACTTTAAAGGTTTTTCGATTTATTAAGAAGACAAGCATTTAAAGTACTTTGAACCAATGATGCACGTGCCTGAAAGATGGTTTTTCTTTTTTTCATTTTTGACGAAACATAAGATTCTGTCTCTTAAATGACATCCGGTCCGGATTATTTGATTAAGAGAAACCGATACGGTGATGATATAATTCTGTTTGTATTTTTTATTGTCTCAGATTTCTTTATTTTCGGTCCTAAATCCTTTTATCGTTTAACAATATTTGTGATATTAACCAAGACAATAAAATTAATAGTTGTACTCAAACCTCGAGACTTTCATCCATCCAATTGTCTCAGTAAGTTTTTTTAAGACATCATGTAATTAGTTTTATGTAATACCTTTCATATTCTTACAATAATCCGGTGCTGGTTCCATTAAATTACCATATATTTCGAAGGAACTTTTATAAGGGATTGTTTAAGACAAAAAAGGATCAAATCGATAACTTTCTTTTAAAAAAAATATGAAAAGATCATTTGTTAATGAGAACGTTGAAATCTTCTTTTGATGTTGATCTAAAAGCATATTCAATTGAATAAAATAAGTTAAGAGTTAAATATATATATATTGCGGTTTACGGAATGCTGATATAAAGATGTTTCGGGAAAGTTGCGATAAAAACACTCAAGCGTGAATTTACATGACGAGTAATTCATAAATCGTCCTAATTTTTTATTATTCACTTTAAAAATTGATATTGTAGAAGTACTCACATAAAATAAAATTTTATTAAATTTAAACCTATTTCATGCGTAACAGGATCAGAAGATTAATTGTCTAATATACAGTGAAGTGATTAAAGATAGTGTTACCTTTAGCCGGAGCATTAGAGTACTGGCTCGTAAAAAATGATAGAATACATTCGGATTGGAAATGAGTATTGAGAACGCTGGCTGAGTACAGACATGAGAATATTTTGTTTGTACTATTATTCGATGTTTATAGGATTTTCTAAAATATGTATTGTAATATTTATTTTTATTGAAAATTCACCTCTTTGCAATAAGAAATAATTGAAGCTATATAATAAATAAAATCAATCAACTTTATTTTAGAAG
Source organism: Funneliformis geosporum (assembly GCA_946474995.1). NCBI lineage: Eukaryota > Fungi > Glomeromycota > Glomeromycetes > Glomerales > Glomeraceae > Funneliformis > Funneliformis geosporum. The sequence goes on from CAMKVN010002354.1 coordinate 9,928, forward strand.
CAAATGGTTTTTTTTATCATAATTTGAACGCGAACTTATTGCTAAATAATATCTACTTTACGAGTTGTTTCTATAATAAATGCTTGTATAAATCTTTGGCAGGTTGATATAGTAAGCTATACTTTAAACATTTATAACAAATACACAAATTGAATAGATTTGTTAAATCACAAAAATAATTTTTTAATTACCGAAAAGAAAGGTCCTAAATAATGATTCTTTTTACTTATGTTAAATAAAATAAAAATACAAAATAAAATAATCAAAAACAAAATTTAGACCACATTTTCATTTACTATTTGATATTCTTTAACATTTAAAAATTTATAGACCGTTATAAAAAATTATTTATATTTGAACCAAAAATAAAGTAATCAAATATGCCGATCATTCATTTCGGAATTTTTTATGGGATCCGTGGATAATATATTGGTCTCGATAAATAGTAAAATTGAAATTTTTGAATCTTTTTTTTTGATTATAATTTAATAATTATGTACAACAAATTAATTAAGATCTTTTCCAGTCTCACTTTTTTAAAATAAAAGAATGAATATTAATTAAAAAATTAGATCGTATGAATTTGCAGGATTTATCGAAATTATTATTTTATTGAAAACAATTAAAAAATTTTTAATTACAGTTTACTAAAAATTGGATGAGAAAATGGAAAGCAAATATTTGCTGCGCCAACGATCTAATACAGACAATGCGAATTCACTTTGTAATTAGATTAAGTTTAAAGATAATTTTTTTTTAAAAAGCAAAATAGACCAGGTTAAAAATTTCTCAAGATTTTATTTTAAAAATTAATAATAATAATAATAATAATAAAATTACGCTTTAAAATTCGTTTAAGAAAGACTAGATAATATAGAAAATAAACTACTCACAATTAGTGATAAAATAGTATTTATCAAAACACATACCGTGTTAAATTTCTAGATCTTTTTTTTTTAAATAAAAATAAAAAAATATGGTAATTGAACAACAAACCATAACATACATGATTAACATGTTTAGTGCTCCGTAAGGGTCGGGTCGGGTATGGATCTTTATATAAAAGGAAATTCAAAAGGAATCATGACTAAAATTGAAGAATTATATTTCCATGAATTTAATATGAAATTCTGAAAAAGACCAGGTAATTAATTTCAAATTGATATTTATAATATTTATTATATTTTAACAGTTTTTTAATTTTTTTTTTTATAGCTAGTTAATATAATCAAGAAAGGATTGAAAATTTAAGAAAATAAAGAAAAATTGAAATCGAAGGTATAATATTCCCCTTAAATATATATATATAATTTTTATTTTGTTTTTATTAAAATTTCAAATATTTTTAATATCCTTAGAAATTAATCAAAAAAATAATGATACACTTCCAACGTATGAAGAAGTCACAAATGAAGATTGTGGTGTAAATGGTAAATATATTAATATTATGATTATAATTAATAATTTTAATAAATTATTAATTTTTTTTATAAAGCAATAAATAAAAAAGAATGAATAATGGAGAAAATAAAGGTATATATATATGGTATATCATTATTATTAATCAATTTCTTATTTTTAATACATTTGTTTTTATTATTAGTTAATTTGTAAAATGGATGATTTTTGGATTTAATTTTTTAATTTGCTTTAATTTGCTTTATATTTTTAAATATTTATGTTTAATTCACAATTTTTGAAATCAATTTTTTTTTTTGCTTTATTTTGTTTTTTTATTAAACTTTTTATTTTAATTTTCTTTTTTTAATTTTTTTTTAATTGCTTTTTTTTAATTTTTACTTTAAATTTCACTTCACATTTTCAATTTGCATTTTTAAATATTATTTTTATTTTTTTTAAATCTGCTTTTCGAAATTGTTTTCATTTTGCTTTATTATTACTTTAATTTTATTTACATTTTCAATTCATATTATTTAATGTGTATTTTATTTTTCATTTTACAATTATTAATAAAAAAAAATATCCAAAAAATTTATTATATCCAAGTGAAATTAATAAACTGAAAAAAACCATTACTAATATTTCTATAGAAAAAAATCAAAAAAAATGAATAGTTTATTCTTTCTTTGAAGTCACCTATTATTATGTAAAAATAAATAAAAATTTGTGAAGTTGATGTGAAATAAATTGTATCAAATACTGTAATTTATCCAATTAAATCATTATAAAATTTTGAATGAAATGAATAAACTGAATATAATCAATCTGAATGAAATGATTAAACTAGATTTATTTAATTAAATGAAACAAAGAAACCAGATATAATAAATCTGAATAAAGCAAAGGAATCAGATATAATAAATTTAGATAAAATAAAAAAATGAATATAATAAATCTGGATGAAATAAAGAAACTAGATATAATAAATCTGAATGTAATGAATAAACTGGATTTATTAAATTCAGATAGAATAAAAGTATTAATTTTATTCGTATCTAATCTGGATTTAATAAATATATCTGATTCAAAACTCTATATAGAGTAAAAGGTAACTTCAGCTCTTGTTAAGAAATATAGCAGAAACAAATACATTTAATAACTAACTTTAGACCTCCAAATTTTGATATAGTTATCTTGATATAACTGTAATATAATTAATTTCAGATTTTGAATTTTAAGAAGTTTATTGTTATGCATCTATCTTTCTTACACCAGTGAGGTTATTTAAAATAAATTGTTTTAAATATTAAAAAACTGAACTTGTTTTTAATAGCTTTTATAGTAGTAACAGATAATAGCATAAATATAATAAAAGTATTTATTTATTAAGAGAAAATTATCTTGAACAAATCCATTACAAAACTTAGATTGCACATACTTTATAACTTTTAATAATAAAAATTTAAAGCAATGCAAAGTAATTTATCATCATATCAAAAGTTTACAGATTTATTTTACTTACCTAAATAGGTTGAAAATTTTCATAAAGTATTACAGAATTTTCAAACAAATTCATTTGAAAATAAATATGTAAATCCATTAAAAGTTTTAACTAATATCAAATCTAGGTAGAATTTGACATATATAATATAATAATATTGTATAATTATATGAGAAATGTATCTACAGATTTGCTCTTAAAGTATTACAAAGAGAAAATAAAAATTAGATTGATTATATGTAAATCAGAATGAGAAAAAGTGAGATTTATTTATCTTTTTTTATAAAAATTTATATTTTTTATTAACTTTTATATTTTACTAATAGATTTCTCCAACTAATGATTATTACTTTAAAATAATTTAAAACTATAATATGCAAATCTAGTAAAATATTCAACATTATGTCTAAGGTTGTTAGACGAAATCAAGAGTTTAGACAGACGTCTAAATGTTAAAAGTAAAACTTGGTTAAATTATATTTAAACATTATTAAAAAATTTGTGAAATTTGGAAAAAGGTAAAACTATATCAAAGCTTATAAAAATGGCGAAACTATATCAAACACTTAGTAAAAATTTAGCGAAACTAAAGGTTTTACCGTTTTGCCAAATCGAAAATGAGTTTAGACAAGCAACCTTAATTATGTCTTATTTTTCCATATATGTATATACTCAAAAATCATTTTCATCTAATGAAAAAGAAAATAAAAACTTATATATCTATCTTAGATTAATTTATAATTCTAATAATAAAGAAATTCTGATTATAATTAGTAATAATGAATATATTTCATTAGGTAAAATAAGATAATATTATTAATTTCAATATAAAAGATATAAATATACATAAAATAGAGTTTAGGGTCAGGATTAATATCATAAATGAGGAAGAATATTCATATTTTAATTAGTAAAATTAAATTAGGATAATATAAATACTGTAAAAATTAAGGTTTATTATAAAAAGTTTGTGTAATTATTTTCTTATAAGAAATTTAAATAAGGAAATAATATGTTTATTATAATGTTTTTATATATATAAAAATGGGAACTGTAATTAATATGTTGCAACTTTTAATGTTGCAACTTACGTTGCAATTAGTTTTAACCTATATA
>CAMKVN010002355.1:0-13940 GCA_946474995.1 Funneliformis geosporum
ACTTATATGCCCTTCTGATTCTGAGATTAACGTTTGCACAGATAGTTTATCACTGATTCACTCCTACAACAAAGTCAGAAAACATAATATCTTCAATTATCCTTCCTTGATATTCAAACTTTCATTTAATCTTTATTGGTCCTTTATTATCAAACTTCTGGAAGAACGAAATATCTCCCTTAGATTAACCAAAGTAGTCGCGCATTCTGATGATCCTTATAACAACAGAGTTGATCTCCTCGCTAAATCTTCTCTCCTCCATTCCCCTCTACTAATAATATTCACACATACCCCTTATCTATCCTACATTCCAAACTTCCATAACATGCCTATTCTCACTATGCTACATCCTTTTCTAAAAGATTTTACAAACAATAAACACTTCATTGATTTTTACTCTCTGAAAAGAAATCGTAAATATTGTCTTTTACAAATTAACTGGTCCCTGACATTTGAACTTATCAAACTAGGCACTCCTACTGAAATATCATTTAAAGAATCTCGAGCACATTGTAGGAGACTTAAGTTCCTTTTTGAACAAATTCCAACAATTGAATTCTTAAAAGCAACACAACCTACAATCTACAATTCTTCATGGAAATGTTGCCGCTGTCTCACTGAAGCTGAAACTTTTAATCATATATGGACCTGTGTCAAGATTAAAACGGAAATGAAAGACATTATAACTAGAGCCTTAATCGTACTCAAATAACAAATTTTCATTCAGACTTCCAAACTTGTTTATCCCGATGATATTTCTTCACTTCTTCTCCCTACACATCCATTTTGGTCTCTTAGAGCCGACCCATTCAATTTTACATTCATAGACTTCATCAAAGGCATCGTCCCCACTGCTCTTCCTAAATTACTCGACTCCTTCACAAAATCCTCCTCCATCACGTCTAAAATTCTTTCTCCCTTTTACGACTTCATCTTCGATCAAACTTATGAAATTATTTGGAAAACCAGATGCGACGCTACTATCACCAGAGAACGATCTCTTAACATCTCGCAATATAGTAAAAAGCTTAACTATAGTTCATCACATTTTTTTTCTATCAACAGTTATTCAAATTCTTTTTCTTCTTCAGATAATGTTATCAAATATGACCACATTTCTTTAATGACTAAATCTTATATACATGGACGGAAATGGTCCTTACTACTAACGCAGTAATAACTATTTGTCAAACGTTTTTCTCAATTCAGTTGGGTGGCGATGGTAATTCTACTAGTGATTATTACCGGAGCCTGACGGGACAACCGGTTGGTCTGATTGGAGTTAGTCTACTAATGATGATTATTAGGCAGCATTTTTTATTTTTCTACTTTTGTACCTCTTTTTTGGGGGATTTTCATGTTTTTTTTTTTAACTGATTATGAATTTTATTAATAAATAAATGCATTACTGTGTCTTAAAAAAAAAAAAAAAAGCTGATCCAAAATCAAGGAATATTAGCTCATTGGATTCGTCTAGTCGCAGGGAATCGAATAGTGGTTGTTTCATACGAATCAGTATGATATTGACCGAGATCATACATCTTTTGTTTTTTTTTGTTTTTTCTATATATAAAAAATCATGTGATATAACGTAATTTCGACTATTTCGACTATTCATTTCGACTTTGACCTTCAAAGTCGAAACATTTCGACTTTTGGGTTTTCATTTCAACTTTATGTATAGTCTAAATGGTAAAGGTAAAATTTGATTAAATTATATTAAAATCTTATTAAAAAATCTGCGAAATTCAAAAAAAGGTAAAACTATATCAAAGCTTATAAAAATGATAAAAATAGCAAAACTATATCTAACACTTAGTAAAATTTAGCAAAACTAAAGGTTTAAACGTTTAGGCAAATCTAAAATTAGTTTAGACAAGCAACCTTATATATAATATACTGATTAGACATATAAATTCCGTATTTTTTTGTATATGAAAAATGTCAATTTTCAGTATCTAGTATACAGAAATATTTACGAATGTATTATACTATTTTTCTACATATATTATACATTTTATAAATGTATTATTTCTGTATACTTTCCTTATACAGATTATTTATAGGGAATGTATATAATAAATATAAAATTATGAAATAACATATCTAATATACTGAAAATAATGTACCTAATGTACTGAAAATAACATGTCTAATATACTAATAATAACGTATCTAATATACTAAAATAATGCTATACAATATATGTAATTTACGAATTTTATATATTTGTAATTCTGATATATTTCTTATTTTGTATATGTAATAATTACATATATATTATACATAATTTTAGTATATTTTATACATTTTTTATGAATATTTAAATGTATAATTATTATATAGGAGCGTTTTCAGTAAAATCATATTACAGATCATATGATTTACTATGTCTCATGACTTGATTTTACTGGAAACGTTTCCGTATATAATTTTGCATATAAATTTCTTATAGGGTAAGAAATATAAAAATTTATTGCATAGATTTGAATAAATATTTATTTTATCTTTAAATTTTAATTTTAAATTGTAAAACTCTTATTTAATATTATAATTGATTAATTCATATATAATAAATGAAAATTTATTTTTATTTTATATTTTCTATTCTTTTTTTTATTTTTATTTTATTTTATTTTATTTTTATTTTAATAAAACATTTATTAATTAATTTTAAAAATTATATTTATTTAATAAATGTATAAAATTGCAACCAAAATTACATATATAATTTAATGTTTATGTAATAAAATCTGATCAAAAATAACATATTTAAAATTATGATTAAATGTATAAAATCTAACCAAAAATAATGTATATAATATACTAATTAGATGCAAAAAATCTATGTAAAATAACGTATACAATATACTGAATAAACGTATAAAATCTAACTAAAAATAACGTATACATTATATTGATTAGAAGTATAAAATTTAACCAAAAAGAACATATATAATATACTGATTAAACGCAAAAAAATCTATGCAAAATTACGTATACAATATACTGATTAGGTGTATAAATTCCATATTTTCTGCATATAGAAAAAGTTGATTTTCAGTATCTATTATACGGAAATATTTACAAATTTATTATACTATTTTCTACGTTTATTATACATTCTTTAAATATATTATTTCTGTATACTTTCCTTATACAGATTATTTATAGGGCTAATATGTACAAAAATTACAAAAATTACAAAATTCTAAGACTATGACCTCAGATCATAATCTTAAAGTTTAGCACTTTTTTAATTCAGAGCGTAGTAGAAGAGAAGATTATTATGATTTATACAACTTAATAAAAAAATATCTGTTCACTCACTTGTTATTTGAATCAATTACTATATTTGTTAAAGTAACTCATGATTATGTATAAACAAAAAATAAATAAAAAAAATATTTACAATTACAATAAACTAACAAATTTTAGTTAGTAAAAAAAAATAGTGTAAAAAGGTTTTTTTTATTTTTTTAAAAAAAGTTATATTATTTCAAAAAAAGAAGATAACCTATGCATAAAAAAAAATAATTTTTTGCATATATTTATATCAAAGTGTTCTTTCTTCTGGTATTAACATGTAGGACAAAGCTTAAATTGGATTTTATCTATTTTACTACAAAATTTTGCAGAAGGTTTTTTTCATTCTCACTAATCATGTAAGCTAAAAGCGTTTCTTAACTAGTTTGTCTATTATTGCATATTGCATACTAAACCTCACAATCCTGAATGAATCAAATTTCATATTTCTCAGTTTTCTCTATTATTCTTTTTGCTTTTTATGTTCACGATCATTTTAAGATGCTCGTCTCACATTTTTTTGCTTTTTTCAGCCCTTTTTTAACGTTTTAATTCACGTTCGCATGTAAGACGTGCTTTATATTATTTATCTGTTTCTTTTATTTTTCTATTATATTTTTAGACTGTCTCAAAATTTTCTTATTGATTGTTCATTTGACGAAGGAATGTATTAATAGTTTTGTGATGTATCTGAATTGAAGTAATTGCATTTATGAAATTTTTTTGTATATAATTTTTATTAATCTAACAAATTTTTGATTTTATTAGTAGGTAGGTACTTTATTCATTTTATTTATATAATATTTTGAAATGATACAATCAATATTATAGCAAAATGTGTATTATATTAATTAATTTGGCTTAATTAATTTTTAAGCCTGTATCATTACGTGAATAAATAGAAAATTTTAATAATGTGAAAATTTTAAAAAAAATGATTAAAAATTATTCTTTTATTTATGCCAATTGTTTTCTTGATTGAATAAATTTTACATTAATTTCAAGTTTTATATTACTAAGGAATTGAGAATTCTTATTTTTGATTCCCTCATTATTATTATATCTTTCCATTTTTTTTGTATGAAATTTAAAAAAGTATCATTATTTGCCTGAATCAAATCAACGTTAATCATCAAAAACAAGGAACTTTATCAAACTGTTGGTCACAGTGTGTGATAACATCATGTTCTTGCTTTTAATTAAGCTTAATAAATATCTTGCCTTGCCTTGCAGCAATTTTGCATATTATTCTGCTGATTTTTTTCTTGAGAATTTCTTTATTTATGCATGACACTAATGTGTTTTCATTAGTTACTACCCATCCGCAGTGCAGAGAACCGTTGTGAGTCCGAAGTGAATATTCACATTATTTATCTTCCTTCCCCATAACTCATTCTCGTGACATACTGTGATTACCCCTGGCATCTCACATTCTGGACTTAACAACGGTCCCCGTTCTTTAGTTATATGAAGTATTGTAAAGCATAACTTGTAGTGATTAGAATCGCATGTCTGGAATGTGAGACAATTTTTTACGAATCTTTTTACTTTTCAAAACCAAACCTAATAAACTTTATATTTAGTAAAATTTGACTTGGACGCTTTTATTTTGAAAAATGTGCCACATACTTTAAGCCATATAATCGGCATAACCTGTCACGTGTATCGGAATCATCAATTTGTGCGACAATCGATTTCTTATATATATCCCAAATTTCCATATTGCAAAAAAAAATCACTTCTCTGTTTGTCTATTATCATACAAATTAAAACGTGCAAATGTCTGCAGTTACGATTTCTGGAACGCCCATCAGACTTTGGTGTCTTGTTCGTGGAAGTAGTTCCGCTTTTTATGTTACGATTGGTAGAGACAACTTTATTATCGACCTCAAAGAAGCTATTAAGAAGAGGAAAGAAAATGACTTTTCTAATGTTGACGTTGATAAACTCGTTTTATGGAGAGTCAATGTCGATCAGAGTCAAATTAAGATCACTTCTATTGATGGTATGTTAAAAGACGAAGACAAATTAGAAATTTCGGGATCAACGGTTGGAGAAGTCTTTCAAAACATCGAAGGAAACAACGTTAGAGTTTTCGTAGGAGCGCTCATTCTCGCCGGTGAGTCATACCAAATTTAGTCAACGTGATATATTGTATTTTTTTTCATCTTCTCTTGCCCACGCCGCGTCATATTTGCCATTAATACCGAATACTTACTTATCTTGTGCTTTTCTTTCCTGCTTCTTCTCATCAAACCCGCCCAAAAAACAATTCGCGTTATCGTAGAGCAACCCGTTGCTGGTAAGTGAGGCGTAATAAATAATTTTGTCAACGCGAGAGAACGCGCCCTGGCTTGATTTTTCTTTCACAATAGGATATTCCAAATATATACTGATTTTTTCGCTGTCGTTTTCTCTTTCGTTATATAAGGAATAGGAAGTTTAACGTCCGGCATAACAGGACTCCAACTTCAAGGTAATTGATTGTTTTGGCCATACAAGAAGAAATGCCCGAATACACCTTACTCACATTCCATCTAACTGCAAAAAAAAAGATAAGGAAATATGGGTCCATTTTAATGAGGAGCGTGACTCTTTCTCAAGAACTATTCTGGAAAAAATGAAAATAACTGACGTGATTGGTTTGAAAAGGGTGATCAAAGCTCGGTTTGATATACCAGAAAATGTCACTATTCGCAGTGGAAGTGAAACTTTGGAGGACAGTAAACTTGTTACGGAATTACATAATACGGTAGATAATGCATATGATATTATAGTCACAGAAAATGGTATGCATAAACATGGGTTATTTCAAAACCTACACACTGATTTCTAACATTTTCCTCACTTGTCATCATTAGATGGAAGCTCTTCAAGTGATGAGGAAGAAGAAGGTAAGAATGTATAGTAGAAACTTTGATGCATTATTAAGCAATTAATTAATCAGCGTCCATATTATAATTTTTGTTGCAGATGCGAGTCATGTTGAACCAAATCGAATTGAAGAAGCATTTCAAGTTGAATACCAAGGCACAACCTTGGAAACTTTCTATTCGCGACTAAAACAATTTCATGATGAATGGTACCAGCAGATAAAACCATACGCCCCTTACTTAACAATCATACAAAACTCTGGTTCTGGTAAAACACGGCTCGTGGGGGAACTGAGAACCAAGGGGACCTATATCCTGTACATTTGTAAAAGACATGAGAGTAGTTCTGGTTACCCTGCATCAACACCTTACGTTCAAAAAATTCTGGAAACAATTCGGGACTATAAATTTGGGGCCCTTTTATCTATAGCAATCAAAGAAATTAAGAATAAAAACTGGAGCGCAGCGGAATTTTGGAATATTCAAATTAAAGATGATCACAAAACTGAGCGTAATAATTTCTGGCGAAGTGTCTTTAGTGTCTTTGAATCATTATTACAACAAAAAAAACTTTCATCAGATTATAGTAACGAAAATTTTGTGAAGAAATTATTTCCCGATACAGAAATCTCTATAGTTTGTTGTATTGATGAGGCGCATGAATTACTTACAAAGGCAAAGGATGATGAAACCTATTTTGTTCAATGGAGACGACAAATCCGAGAAATTTCATGGGTTAGGTTCTTTAATATCCTTCTCAGTACAAATGGAAAGATTGGCAATTTCCTCCCTCCAGTGACAAAAGACACTAGCTCTGCCAGATCACATGACTTCGTTATATTTCCTGCGTATTTAGATGTCAACACCATGGATGTATTAGCACCGCTTGCTGAAAATTTTGGTAAAGAATATGATTATAAAAAGGTTGTTTATCTAGGAATTCCACTTTGGGGTTCCCTTGCTCAAGCCGGAGTTAGTCTTATGCACCTTGTTCACCTAGCTTCACAAAAGATCCGCAATTTTAGTAAAAACAATAATGATTATCTTGCGAACCTTGCATGTATGGCTTGCTCCCTATCTCTTGAGATTTCCTCTCGAATTGCAGAAGTAGACAGCCTGATAGCATCCCATATGGCAACTGCATTAGGAGTCTCACTTGATCGTACAAGTATTCTTTGTACATATCCTTCTGATACTATCCTTGCATCTGGAGCACTTAAAGGTATTATTGATGTTGGTTGGGAAAATTGCTTGGACACACTGCTGGAACTGTTTAGTCGTGGGGTTGTGGAAGCAGGAGAAAGAGGAGAACTTGTCAATCGAATCTTATTTTCAAAAGCTTATGCAGATGCTGTGAAGGAATGTTTCCCTAGTTCACCATTAACATATTTGCAAAAAGTTCCTCTGAAATCATTTTTAAAGTCTTTATTATGCGAAGAAATAGATGGTCTTGATGAGTTACTTAAAAGAATGGGTATTGATGAGGCAGAAATTGGTTTTAACCATTGGACATCTTTGTTAGCTACCAATCAAGATTATGTGAAATCTGGGGGGATGAAGTTTCTATCAGAGAATCTTGTCATAGAAGCTTATCACCGCCACACTGCTTTCAAAATGCCATTAGGTTTTCATGTTATTGATCATATCATTCCCTTCAAATATAATGCTGTCTATGGTATTATTTCAATTCAAAATAAGAATGCGAATAAAACAACCTTTGGTTGTAAGGATATTTCCTCTTTAATACATCCATTAAATTCTTTTGGCAAATGGAAGAAAGATTATAAGATTCTAGGCATCTACATCGATCTTGGCTTAGATAGAGAAAAAGCAGTTGAAGCAAAAGCAGAATTAAAGAGTAGAAATGTTCCACGAACACGATCAAAAACTAAAAATAATGAAGATAAAAAAGATGAAAAGAACGATTATGATCAAATTATTCATATTCAAGGCGTCAGATTTTTCAAATGTTGTGATGATGAAATTGGTAAAAGACTATCTAAAATACTTTTCACTCGTCCTTGGCCACTTGATACCAAATGGAGTATGTTTGACGAAAAGACAGATTTAAAAAGGGAGGATGCAATCAAATCTTTTTTACCTCTTGTCTTTAACCAGAAACAGTCTTTGATTGATAAATGGCAGTTAATATAATATGAATTTTGAAATTTATTTTAATTTTTGAAATGTTATATTAATACTTAATAGCCTCATTTCTTATTAATAAAGTCATAATAAAGCATTAGTTTGTTCGTCATAATTGGGCTTATATTTTTTACATTTTCCAATGCATGGTTATTAGTTAGTATTATTTTTATTTTCAATATTTGCATGCCAGTAACACCATACCATATATATGCATATGTTTAAAAATATAAGTTATTACAATAATCCCAAAGTCTATTAAATCTGGATTGGCAATCAGAATCAATTCCTGCCTTAGTGAAAAAAAAGCCAAAAAATCACATGACTCTGATCGTTCCCGTTTTCTTTAATATAGATACGAATAATTTAGATATTATGCTAGATTATGTAATTGTAATTGCCGAAATCTTAAGCAGAAAGTTCTATAATGTGCTGCGCCATGTAATTAATCCATTTTTCTGCGCAATTTTGGCGAGATGAAATGCGCAGAAGATATCGGAAAATTCTTGCCGAAGGAATAGGGGCTGTGCGATGTGTGAATCGCATATATATTCACATTATTTCTCTGACATTGCATTTATTTTTTGCGTGACATGTCTCCGATCATATCAATAAAAACAATATTCAGGTATGGATATTTTTTCCGGCACTCCTTATTTCGCATAAATCCTTATTTCGCATATGGGTTTGGGGATATTTTATTGATTTTCAAGGAGGGTAACGAATGCCGAAATGTAGTGCGTAATTGCTAGTGAAAGTCTGGGTTCTGTGAAATTTACAAGTGATATAAAAACATGTCAGTATGTTTTTTCGAATCTGAGAAAAAAAAGGAATAAAATATGTCGGCTTCGAAACAAAGCAGGACATTGAGAAAAACAGTCAAAACTCCGAAATCTGACAACTTATCTCTTGTCAATCATAGGAAGCTTGCTTATAATATCTTGCTACTTGCAAGGTATTGAACACCACTTACGGGTATTAAATGCTGCTTATGGTATTAGACACTACTTGCAGATATTGGAAGCCTTAAATATTGGACAATTACATTTTGTATATTTGGATAATATAAAATAAGTTCATAAATTTGTGGATATAAATAAATACACACAATTGCCTCTTCTATTCCTATAAAATATGCCTCCTAAAAAAAATCACCCTAACTGATGCTTAAAAACATGAATTTTGTCAATACGCTCATGATAGTAAAAGAACACGAGCTTAGTATGTAGATTGGATTGAAGAAAAATGGGGAATTAGATTTAACGAATCAACTATTACAAGAATTTTGCAAAGTGAAGACAAAAGACTTACCACTGAAATTACTAATCCAAAAGCAAAATGACATAGATCTGTTACTGTTCCAGAACTTGAACTAGCACTTAAAGAATTTGTGCTATTTTATCATATATTGAGTGATACAATGCTAATTGAAAAGGCCAAATTGCTTGCTAGTTGATTAAAGGTTTCAGAAGGTATATTACAATTTTCCTCAGGCTGGCTTCAAAAATTTAAAGATCATAATGGAATTCATCAGGAAAAACTTTACAGTGAAGCTGATTCTGCTGATAATTCTGCTATTTTGAAGCCCATCATTATTACATGAAAATATGCAAGTTATCCTCTTAAGAAAATATATAATATGGATAAAATTGGACCTTTTTATTAATTAGAATCAGATCAAACATTAGCTATAAAACTTCTTTCTGTGCGTAAAAAATAAAGAGCGTATTACTATTGCATTATGAGCCAATGCTAATGGATCACATAAATTAAAACCTTAGATTATTAAAAAATATGCAAACCTCTGATGTTTTAAGAATATTAATATTTCAAATCTGCTAATAGTTTATCAATATAATAGATGTTACTGATTACTTTTCAAGAGTAGTTTCAAAGATTTGCTTCACATATGTCTAGAAAGTATAACAGTTAGCATGTTTTGTTACTTCTTAATAATTCTCTATATCACAAAGTAAAGGAACTAGTTTTTTTAAATGTTGATATTGTTTTTTTCCTCTAAATACAACTTTTAAACTTCGACCAATGGATGCTAGAATCATTATATTATTCAAAAATAATTATCATTGTCATCAAATCTAAAAAGGTTGAAGCTGATAAATCTGTGTAAAAATTTAAAATAGATATCTTACAAGGGATTCGATATACTATTCAAGCCTAGAATGAAGTTAAGACTAAAACAATTCATAATTGCTTATGTTATACTGAAATTCTTCTTGTTAGTGAAAATATTAAAGAAAATGAAAATATTCAAGAATTTAACAAACAACTTGAAGAATTGCTTGAAGATCTTAATTTTTTTAATAATATGCAAGCAAAAGAATTTCTAACTATTTCTGATAAGAATATTATTTATGAAATTATAATATTATTATTGAACTTGTAGATATTCTCAAAAAAAAGACAAATGAAAATTTAGATAATGATAGTGTTAAAATAGAACTCATTAGTGTAAATATAGCATTAACATATTTTTACTCTAACAAGAAGGTGGTATTGTATATTTTAAGTCAATTAATACTTTTAAAAAATTTATTAGAAAAAAAAAAGCAGTTTAATAAAGCAAATTATTTTAAAAATTTTTTAATATCAGTTAATAATTTTACTAAAAAATTTTTTTTCTTTTATTTTTTTTATATCAATTTTATTTGTAATCTGATACTAAATATTTACTAGGAAACAGAATCTATTCAAAAGTCCGAAGCATAATATATAAATTATAATATCATATTTCACATGATTAATTATTTTGTAATATAAAAAACATAACACGTGATAACGTAAACAAAATGTCATTGATCTATCAGGCTTGCCAAATTTGAACGGACAGAACAGCCTTGCATTTAAATGACCTAGAAGTAAAATGTCTTCCGCTATGCTTCGGACAAAAAATAAAATAAATTTATAACTATCAAATCATAAAAATTTAGTAAAATATATATTTTCTTTTAATGCATATCTTCTCCAAATATATCTTTATGCTTAGTCTTAATAGAATACATTTAAAGAGATCTGACTATTTGTATCTACAAAAATATCAAATTCATAACATAATAATACAAATTCTTTATCAAATTATATTATTTTAAAAATAATTCAATATTGAAATATTATCATAATAATATAGATTTCATATCATTTGTTATATCATTATAATAATATTTCGATATCAAATCATGATCATTATAACAATATTTCGATATTAAATTCATATCATAATGATTAACAAATGATATGAATTCTACATTGAATCTATATCATTGCGATAAGGATTCAATATCAAAATATTATTGTAATAATATAGATTAAATATATTCCCTATAAGAAATCGAAATAAGGAAATGATATGTTTTTTATAAGGTTTGTATATATAATTAATGATTTTATATCAAAATTCTGTATATTTATAATGATTTATTTTTTTAAAAAATTAATGTATACGAACTTATTAAGGAATTTAAAATAACATATAAATTTTACGTAAATAAAAAGTAATAAAAATAACAATACTATATATCTAATACATCTAATTAAATTTTTTAATACTTAAATTTTGTAAGACAATAAATTCTCCTTGAATTTTTTATCAAACTTAATAAAGTAAATACAATGCTGATAAAAACTTATTGCTAAACAAAAATTTTAAATTGGTTTAAACTGGATTTAACTCAGCCAAATTTTTAGCTGCAGGTTAAACCTTGTGTTAAAAATCAGTAATTAATGTATTGATTTAATTTATTTAATTTCTATAATTTAAAATTAAATTATAAAACTGTGAAAATTGTGAATTGCGTATTAATAATTAGACTTCAAATTTTCGTTCTCCAGCAAAATACATATAAATGAGCATTGCAATTCGATTCTTCATCATTTTCGCTCGTCGATAATGTTCTTTTAAAAGCAATTGTATATTTTAAAAAATAAAATTATGAAATAATTTAAATTGATTATTTTTGATCTACTAATTAAAATTCATAAAAGTAAAATTAATTGTGTAAGAATTCTTATTGTAAACTTGTGTATTATAATCATGTAAGAATTCTCAAACTTGTTTATTGTATCAAAAAAATTTAAAGCTTTATTTCTTTTTATAGAAAGAGTTCATCAATTTGTTGTTTAATTCCTTCTATTTTAAGTATATAAACATTACTATTATTTGATTGTATTATCTTTTAATCAATTGTTTGAATAATTTTCATGAGAATATTTTTAGTGTTATCTAGTTTATCTAAAAAAAGATTAAACACATATTTTTTTAAAAAAACTTTATTTAAGTGAACTTTTATAAAAACGCATTTTTATTTTTTTTAAAAAAAAAAATGGATGAAAATACAAATGATAAATGAAGCGATGAACAACAAAAATGACTTTTAGAATTATATGAATTATTAGCAAAATAGATTTTTGAACTTCATAAACATACATCAAAATTATTATTATCAACACCACTTTTATCATCGCAATCATCATCATCATCAATAACAATTTCTCTTCATTCAAGACATTCTTCTTTGGTTCCCTTACCATCTCAGTTAATATATTTTTTTTAAATAAAAAAATAGGAAGTAATTTTTTATTAATATATTAGTATAAAAAAAAAAAATATATATTACTACTACCATTATTACCATTACCATCACCATTATCAATATCATTATCATCAACAACAGCACAAATAATACTATCAACATCACCAACACCACTAACACTACCAACACTAACACCACCAATATTATTATCATCATCATCATCATCAACGTAAATAATATAATATTTATATATTTTATATAATAATTTTAATTGTTTTTAATTATTTTTTAACTTAATTATAGTAAATTATCAAAACCAAATACAATCATAATAATATTAACAATACCAAACCTGCTTTATAAGAATATGTGTTATTTTTGTAATCGATTAGACCATTAGATGCATCACTATTTAGATATTCCAATTGAATATCACAATTATTATTTTAAATGCTGGGCTACAAGTGATCATATAGCAAAAGACTGTATATCTTCACAAAATAAACCTCTATGAAAGTAAGTAAAATATTAATAATAAAATAAAAAAAATTTATTTATAAATATTAAATATTTTTTTTTATTATAGTTAAAGTTATAAATATATAATTATCATACTAATGCTAATACTAATACTAATGCCAATGCTAACGCCAATACTAATATTAATACTAACACTAATACCAACGTTAATAATAATACTAACACATATATCAACACCAAAACCTAAGCCAATACCAAAACCTATACTACCTATGTCAACACCTATGCCATCTATGCCAATATCTAAGCTACCTATACCAAAACCTATGCCAATACCAACATTTATGATAATATTAATACGGATGCTAACATCTAAAATAATTTTTTTATTTTTATTTTTTTTTCTTATTGTAAAATTTTTTTTTTGATTAGGGAGGTTAAAAAAAATATATATTTTTATTTTTTTATTTACATATATATTTTTTTAAATAAATAAAATAAATAAATATATTTTTTTACTTTTTAATGAAGATTAATATTGTTATCTCAAATTTATTTTACATCTTATAAAATTATCAATATCAATAAA
>CAMKVN010002356.1:0-13937 GCA_946474995.1 Funneliformis geosporum
ATAGTAAAAAATTTTTGATATATTATTTGGGATTAAAATCAGGCTAGAATGGCTATATCAAACAGTATAATTCTTGAAATTTGAAGGTTAATTCTAAGTCAAGTTCAATATCATCATCTTGATTTGAGCCAAAATGCGCTAGATAATTGAATTTGATATTTTGATTCATATAGCTAAAATTGATTCGAAGGTGAACAGAAATCTTTTTGAGTATTATTTGGATTTTTATTCCAGAACCCACTTTTTAACCTATATGTATTATATCAATCTTAATTGGGAATTAAAAATTTTTTGCTTGATATAATTTTTATACAAGAATCTCATATTGCTGAATTAATTACTTGTAACCTTCGACAAATTCTTGAAGAATTCAAAATTAGTAATAATATACTTGCATTAACAACAGATAATGGAGGCAATATTATAGCATGTGGTAATCAACTAGCATTTGAACTAAATCAAGAATTTAATAATATGAACTTTAATTATTATTAATGTACTACCCATATAAGAGTATAAGCAGAAATGAAATTTGTTGAAAATGAAATTAAAAAGCTTTGCTAGTTTGTCATTAAAGTAAAAAATTTACTATTACTATTGGACAAATTATCAGAAATTTGTACTCTTAAGAAAGTTAAATTTTTAAAACTAATTTTAGATGTAGAAACCCATTGGAATTCTACATATTTAATGATACCTTGACAAATTTTAATGTAAGATGTTTCAGAAATGCTTATAATAATGAATTTTGATGAACTTAATGATTTATTTCCAATAATTTCTGAATAGCGCCATATTAAAGTATATTTTATTTATAATAATTATAATTTTTCTTTTTAATTAATTATTAATTTTCATGGTTTTTTTTTTAGGAATTATCAATAATCTTACAACCTATGTATAAGGCAACTAATTTATTATTATCATTAACAAATCCTACACAAGGTGATATAAGATTAGTTTTTATAGGAATGTTTAAAAAATTGAAATATTATCAAAGGAAATCATGTCAGCAATTTATAACAAATTAAAAAAATATTGGAATAAACATTTAAATCAATCTTCTATAATTTCTTCCTTGTTACAAAATCACATTATTTGAGGATAATTTATCTGAAATTATTAATAATTTACAAGAATTATATACATCATACTTACCCTTAAATAATGATCAAGTAGTACCCAAAGCTAAATTAACTTCTAGAGATTATTTTCTCAATTTGTTTCATCCAAATAATATTCATCAAGTAGTGTCATGTGATGAATTAAATAGATATTTGACCACCCCGGTAAATAGTAATGCAGATCCTTTAGTTTGGTTGGTGGAAAACTTATGAAAAGGATTATCCATTATTATCAATGATTGCTAAGGATTATTTAACAATCCAAGCAACATCGGTTCCTTCAAAAAGGGCATTTTCGATTTCAGGTTTAACTATTTCAAGAACAAGAAATAGATTAGATCCTGAAATAGCCATAATTTGTACGACATTGAAAAAAGAAAAAACAATATTAAAAAATCTTAGAATAGTTTTTTTTTTTTTTTTCTGTAAAAATTTTTTTGTTTTATAATAATAAAAATTGTAAAAGGTATTTTTTTTTCGATTTAATTAATAAAGTTTTATAAATTTTTTCGGTTTAAATTTCAGTTACAGACCAATTCATAAAATTATTGAACTCGGTCCACGGTCTGGTTTTACCCCTTGGACCACATGAAACCGGACCAGATCGAACCGTTAACATCTCTATATTTATTAATATAAAATATAAATAAATAATTATTACGGGTCACTAGATTTACACGTCATAAAACTGCGGTAACCGTTACTTTTATAATAGGTAAATCATAAAACCGTATTTTTGGTAAACTTATGAAAATCTAAATTTAGTCTAAATATATTGTTGGTTATTCGCATGACATGATGATAGTTATAATAACACGAATCGAGTTTTTCCAATGGTTTTCAATTCTTCAAACATTAAATTTCTATTCAAGTGATGGTAAACACTACACAATCAAAACTTAGTTCTAAAGATACCGCGAAGTTGTGTGCAGAATATTTCTTGTGTGGATTTAAAGATGCTTTTGCTTGGCCTTCTAGTTTGATCACTATATACGGGTATAACTTTTTTTAGAGCTACGGCTCATATTTCATATTTTTTTTTTCTTTTTAATAATTTTATTTTCTTATTTGATAATAAGGTCAAGAAAAATCCGACTTCGCACACTAAAATGTCTTGTCTTAAATGGATTGATTTTTTTAGGCAGCATATTTTTTTTTAACCACATTACAATACCTACTTTACATTTCTTTCTTGGAAAACTTTTTACCTTTTCGAACCAAAGAAACAAGGACGATGTTATATATGCACCATTCGTAACAGATACTATCGTAGCATTAACATATCAACTGTTTTGGGTATATCCAATTTTTCTGCTTAGTTTCGTGTTAAATGCTATGTGGTATCAAGAAATTGCGGATCATGCTTATCAAATACATCATGGGCAACCAGTAAATTCACAATGGACATATAATCGAGCGCTTCGGCTTATAGCTGATGAGATTTATCGAGCAATTTTATTCATGAATTATTTGTTTTTTGCTACAACAATATATATTTTACCCATCGTTGGACCAATTATTTCTTTCATATATTTTTGCTGGATATACGCTTATTATAGTTTCGAGTAAGTTTGTTGACTAAATAATTAATTGATTATAATCAATATTTACTCTAATTAAAACCTTAAAAACTGTGTATTCAAATCCATATAGATACAAATGGGTCAACCGAGGATGGAAGTTGGAACAACGAATTCAATATTTTGAAGAAAAGTGGGCTTACTTTGCAGGATTTGGTTTCACCTTTACAATTTTGACATTTTTTGTTGATCAATTTTTGAGTGCTGGAGTATTCGCGCTCTTTTTTCCACTTGTAAGTAATTTTTTTTTTGCTTTTTTATTTATTTTCTTTAACAATTTTCTAATAATATATTTATATATATATTTATATATATATATCGTTTGAAAAATAGTACATCATTATGGCCAATAATGCGAGCCCAATGCCAAGAAAGGATGAACGAGCGCGATTTTCATCATCAATGCCATACAGGTTACCAGTGTTTTGGGTGGCAAGAAAACTTAATGATAAAATAATAACTTGTTTTTCGTAGAAGAATTTCAAGATCATTAATAATATCTTATTATTAAATGAAACCTTTATTCAATTCGTATTGAAAATTAATAAAATTAATACGTAAATTTGGATTTTATTAGGTAAACTAAAGGGAAAACGAAGGTAATTTAGAAAGTGATAAAGAGAATCAAATAACCATAATTTTATTAAAAATTTCTCTTACTTGAAGTAAATATGATTCAGCAACAGTACGAGCACGAGTATTAAGACTTAATTTCATTTCGCTAATTTCTTTATCAACTTCTTCCATGAATTGAATAATGAAATCAACTAACTTATGTTTATACATTTGTTCAGTATGAAAATTGGTAATCAAAAAGCTAATATCATATCCCTAACAAAAATAAGAAAATAAAATAAAATAAAATAAATAAATTTGAAATTTACTATACATTATACATTAAATAAATACATTATCATTTCTACTTACAATAATTGGTTTCCTTCTAAGGATTATAAAATTTTCAGCTCTAATCATCATAAATCTAGTAAATTTATGGCACAAAATTCTTTCAATTTCATCGGCTTGTTTAATCTTGATACTAACACGAATTGAATTAA
The DNA here is from genome assembly GCA_946474995.1 of Funneliformis geosporum. NCBI lineage: Eukaryota > Fungi > Glomeromycota > Glomeromycetes > Glomerales > Glomeraceae > Funneliformis > Funneliformis geosporum. Next base: position 3,763 of record CAMKVN010002356.1, read on the forward strand.
CAGAAGGTTCTATCAAAACCTTTTCCTGTTTATTTCTACTAATTGTTAAAGGATTAACTACAACTTCCGATGATGATAATCTATGAAAAATCAAAAAGATTAGTTTTTTTTTATGTTTTTTAAAAATTAATTACATATCCAAGTACCTTGCTTCAACCTCAGGGTTATTATGACGTTCTGCAACTTGAGAAGAAAAGTTTTCTAAACAAAGTGCAGCAGTTAAAGTAGATCTGACAGCTGCTAAATATGGACGTAAAGTATTCGACTACATAATATAAATTTCTAAAAAATTTAACTTTTTTTAATAAAAAAAATAAATAAATAAAAACATGCCAACCATTATAAATTATTTATCGTTTTTTAAAGTAAAAATTTACAATCTAAATATTTGAAAATAATTTTAGAGTAGTGATTAAATAGGGAAATAAATTATGTATCACAAATTTTATCTAGAAGTTTCTGTCTTAATATATCGAATAAATTACATAAAAGACAAATTTATTAACAATGTCAAAGGCGACTTTCTTTTATTTTATATTTTTTTTTTAGTTTCAGGTTTTGATATTTTTTAAATCCTTCATTATCGTTTGATTGTCTATTTATTTTATTTTTTATTTTTTTCCTCGTTTCTACTTTTTCGGCTATTACTCTTTTCATCTTTTTTTACTAAATTCGTGGTTGACACCTTAAGTATCTGTAAACCATTTTATCATAAGTGAATTTGGATAATTTCTATTAAATTAGCATTATGTGAACTATTAATTCATTTCATTTGTTAGATAACTAACTTCGTATTAAAAGCAATCAACATTCGAATTTAACTTTATTAACTTAATAAAAAAATTTAGATTTTTATGTAACAAGAAAATATTTGTGCTTAATTAGGACTTAGACATAATTTAAAGATCCGCTGTCATTGCATTGCTTTATAAAATTCCTTTGTATGCTAGATTAGATTTTGGCAAATGAATCAAAAAATAAACTTTAATGATTAAGGAACAAAAAATAATCAAATCAAAAGTAACGGTCCAAATCGATCAGTAAAAAAGTAAAAAAAAAAAAAAATTAATAAATATAAAAAGATTCATATCGCGTTTACTTCTGAAGAAATAAAAATCGTCTTAAAGAGAAAAAAGAGAAAAAGAAATAAACAATAAAAAAAATAAAAAAGTAAAAAGTCTTCCTTCATCACAACAGATAGGCAGCATTAGATGATTTGATTTTTCCAACATTTGATAGATAGTATTTTTTTTAAATCATGTTTATTTTAATTATTAAATTATTTTTTTTTTCTGATTCGTGACGGAGGCTAGATCGATTGGATCCATAAAAATATTTCTTTTTTTATTTTATTTTATTTTACAGTTGGATTGCCTCGGGCACATAGGCAGGTTTCTTTTTTTTTTCGAGTTGAATCGCTTCAATTTGCATAGATAAAGTTATTTTTAATAATTTAAAAAATTGCTGCGGATGCAATGGCTTTTTTTTTTAGATTTGCGTCTTTTAGTTTCAGAAAGTTTTAAAAGCAGATGTAACAATGTAATAGTTAAAAGTGGATCATTCAGGCCTCCTGGTTTTGATTAAAACAGATTCTTGTGATAAAAACAATATATAATATATTTATGAAATATTGATTAATAATTCTGTCTGTATACTACCCACTTATTCTCTCACACCACCCACTATAATATATAGAGTATTACCACTTATGAAAGAAGATTAGACTACTTGGTACATTCGGGGCTAGAGTCAACCTATAGACATCACCTCCTTCCACAAGTGGGAGCATAATCACTCACAAGAGTGAATGCAAACTAAGGTATAAACAAATGGATTCTGTCCTTGAAATGTGGATTCAAAAATCTACATGATCTTCGATCACTAATTATGGAAAGATTTCCTATTTATATAGATACATTTATTTGTTTATTTCTTCGTAGTAATGATATCACTCTGCAAAAACTAGAAAACAAAATATTGCTGCCTGCAAGGTTCATTTTCCATCTTTGCTTAAACCATTATCATATCTGCTCCATTTGTATACTTAAGTAGAGCTTCTGCAAGAAATCATTTATTACCATTGATGGTAAATTAACCACTCGTGCTATGGTTTCCCTTGGATGTGATTTTTCGATAGATCGTAGGATCCAATCGAGATATTTTCTCAGGCTGCATGATGGAGGTTTACAGAGAATCTCGGAACTACATCCATGATATGACCTTCTCTATTATATGCTTTTATTCCCAAAGGTGATGATGATTGGCATGTGGACATTCCTCTATCGGGAGAAAGAGTTAAGCGAAATCTCTACAAATATATGTATAAAAAAGGCCAGCTAGTTAGGTCTAGTAAACTAACGCAACTAAAGGTATAAAAGTAACGTATTTTCATGTATAACATCAAGTCGTTCGAGACTTAGTAGATCATATGATCCGTACTAGCAAATAAGAAGTGATTTTTTTTATTACTCGAATAATTAATTGGCTTTAAAGAAATGTAAGGCGGTTTTAAAAGAAGGTTTATTGAAAACAAGTTACATGAGCGAGAATTCTATTTATTCATGTTTATAATTAGTTTATTAGTGTGAGAGATTTTTTTCTAACCAGATTTTCGGGTATGACTCCTGTAATTGAATTGAAATATAATTCATTTTTGAATATTGATCATTGAGATGGATGTGCCGTATGATGGAATGACTGTGGAATTTATGCTCTACAGTACGATTGGAAGACAAAAATGAAATTTTGGAACAAATTTCCCATATAATAGATTTTCCACACATAATTGTTTTCTACAAATGTTTGTTGTTTTTTGGAAATTTTCATGACCACGAATTTTATAATTTTCTAAAATGTCGATTGATCATGTATATTATCGTAATTAAATAAAATTGTTTCGTACCAATGGTTTAACATTCATGAATCATTATTTATTTCACAAAGCATAACGAAAAAGTGGGATTATTGACAAATAATATATGATTTTACTTGATCATCGTTTTTGAGATTTATTGATAAATAAAAAATTAAAAGATTTTTCTAAGTATTGATTCTATAAAGAATATAAATTTGAACAGACGTTAATTATTAAATTTTGGTATTATAGATCAAAATTTCATTTGAAAAAAGTTTTCAACCCCCTAAAAATCACCTTAAGAATAATGGGTTTTTATTTGAAGTATGTTAAACTGAATTTCAATTCTGAGATATTTGGAATGAAGCACTAACCCATTTAAATAAATCCCTAACTGTGAAAAAATAAACAACAATTCAATTAAGCGGTTCACTTTGTTTTATTATTATGTTTAGAACTAACATGCTAAAGCGAATACCATTCAATATATTTCATGCAAATCGAATAAGCCGATTTACATCTCTTAATGAAGTTCGAGAAAATAAAACAAACGAACCGAAAAAGAAAATTATGAAAAAAACTGGTATTAAAAAAAAAAAAAAAAAAATTTAAAACAAGCAATTTAACACACTTTCTATTCATTTTAGAAAGAGATCCAAATCTGCCTCCTTTGTTGCCAAAAAAAGATGTATATTTATTAAATAACTCAAATAATTCAATTGCTTAATTAATTAAGATCAATTTAAAATTTTTTCGTTTTTTCACTTTTAGACGCATTCGATCGATACAGACACGATCCAAAAAATGTTTACCGATAAAAAATGTATCTCTGGAACAGTTTCCACCGATTATTTTAGTTTGGTTGTACGGAGATGGCGTGAAAATGACACATTTTTTAGTCAGTAAAATTTTATTTATATTTCTTTTTAAAAAGCCTATAAATTGATTACGAATTTTTATGAATTTTATTTTAAGCAAAGAAAACTCACGAGCCAATTGAAAATTTTCGATTACAAATTGTGGTATCCAAAAAGAATGTATCTAAACTAGCGGTAGTAAGAGCTCGTATTAGAAGAAGAATTCGTGAATCAGCAAGATTTGCATTACCTATCGTAGGGATAAAAAGTTAAGTATCATTAAATATATTTATTTGAGAGTGATTAATTAATAACCATTTTTTTGTTTGAATCGAAATTAGGACATGATTATTTATTCTTTGCTAATTTGAAAGCGTATGATGCACCCTGGTTACGACTTTGTTCGGTGGTTGAATCCGCAATTGGGAATTCAAAGTTATATCGTACTGAAAAGAGTCATGCAAGTGGTTTTAGAGGTCGTAGTTATACTGGTAATTACGCCTCAAACGAAAAGCAAGATCTGAAAAAAACAGTTGAAAATAAATATCATCAAAAAAGCCAGAATATAAAAGACAAATAAGGTTATATAGATAGACAGTTAGATAGATTTTACAAACCTTTTTCTTTATGATCTGTAAAGTTTTATTATTCTGCAATGAAAATTCTTGAAAATTCTATACTTCCATACTTGATTCACTTTTCTCTCCAAATTTTTCTCTGTCTAACCTTTCTCGTTCAATCATTTTATTCAAAACAATTGTTTCAAAATCTTTATATCCAAATGTTTGCTTCTATAAGGAATAGTAAATTTAATAGATTATCGAAAAAAAATGGAATTTTAAATAAAATCAAAAACTTTACTGATGAAGGCCTTTGTGCTGAATTAGTTCTCTGTGTTGTTGATGCTTTCGACCTTTGATCGGAAAGTCGTAACTTTTCCTCTTTTTCCTGCCTTCTTCGAGCTGTTTCCTCCTTAATCCGTTCAATCTTTGCCTCTCGAGATTCCTGTGAAAAAGTTGTTGCCTTTTTCGTCTGTTTTGCAGCTTTCTCTCTTTCCTCAAGTTCTGAAAAAATAAATTTGTGAATAACGAAGCAATTTATAATAATTTAACTAATTACATTAAAGACCAAGAATCACCTTCTTTCATAACCTTTCGTTTAGCATCCAACTTTTCAAATCTTTTCTTGCTCTCAATCTTTGCTTTATAAATGTTATCATATTCCAATTTTTTCCGTGGATCAGTTAATGTTTCGTAAGCAATCGATATTTGATGAAATAATTTGGTTGCTATTCAATAAGAATACAGAAAAAATATTTAGGTTATAAATTTATTTTATTTTTATTTTTATTTTTTTTTAAAAAAAAGGTCAAATACTAAACCTGATTCAACATTATTTATATTTTTATCAGGATGATATTTAAAAGCATTACGACGATATGCTTTATCAATTTCTTCTCTTGTGCTATTGTAATTAATTTCAAGAAGTTCATAAAGATCTAAGTCTTTTACTTCTAAATTCATTTTTTTGAATTTTGGAATGAAAAAATTATTGGCATTCTACTTATTATACTTATCACGTGGTTGAATTTCCATGAGGAAATTCGGAATTTTTCGGAGCTGATATTCTCTGCAAAAAATTCTGGATGATTTATTGAATAATAAACAAAATGTTGTTGGGAAATCTGTACAAAGTAAAAAGAAAATAAAAAATAAAAATAAAAAAAAACAGAGAATATTCGAAAAAGCAATACTCAATTCAAGGAAATATGGTAGACCATAAATAAATTATATAGCCTTATAATTATAATCAAATTAATAATTAAAGTATTCAGAATCTATTATTATTTAGACAGAAATATTTGAATTGGTAACATCAATTTAGACACTAATGAAATAATTGTTTGATATCGGTACTACTAAACGGGAGTCCGCATTTTGCACATTTACGGTTACGTGCTTTTTCTTGTGCTTCAAGACATTCCTTACAAAATGTATGCATACATTTCAATAAGCAATGCGATTTGAATCGAATAGCGCAAGACGAACATTTAAGTAGTTTCTTTTTGATAATTATACATAAAATAAGTAAATTAATTATATGAAATTTTTAATAATAATATAAAAGAAAATGAAGTTGAAAGAAAAAATTACCTCATAATTCTGAATTAGTTGTTGCTCAGTAGTGTCTGATACTTGTGTCCTTCGATGATCTTCAGCTTGTCTTTTATACATTTCAACCTCTTCGGTCAATCTTCTTGACTTGTGGGCTTCTTTTTCACATGATTTTATGCTCTCTTCGAGTTGTTTTTTCAACTAAAATTTTTTGGTGCCAAATTTTAAGCAAAACTTTTTTTTTGTGCTAAAATTAAACAATTCAATAATATCACACCTCGTTATGTGTAGTCATACTTCTTTCAATCTTATCTTTCAAATCTTTATTCTGTTGTGTAAATTCATGCAATTTAAGTTTATGTACATCTACAACTTGTTTGGAACATCCTAGTTCTTTGTTGGCATTATCCTGTCAATTTTAAATAATGAATCAAATCAAAATCAATTTAAAAATGAAATAATTTGTCAATAAAAAATTTCCAAACCAGTTGTGATTTGAGATTCTCTTCCAGATAGCCTTTTTGTCGTAAGAGATCCGTTTGATTTTGAATAACCGTAGATAAATGATTCTTCTGTTTTTTTAAAGAAACATTTTCCATCCATATGGAGTTCAATTTCTGTTTCACTTTTGCTTCCTATTAGATATTTATGTAAAATTTAATAAAGACATAATTATAAACAATTATATTTCTATATAAAAATACATACAGATTCTCGCGCATTTTGCAATCTTTCATCATGTGCTATAATTTCAAAAACTTTGACAGTATTTTCTTGGTCTTGACGTGCCCAGTGATCACCTAAAACTTCAAGTTCTTGTAATAACTGCTTTTCATTCTATAACATTAATCATAATATTAATAATATAAAAAGAAAAGATAAAAGTTACTACTTTCATGTAATATCAATAATAATTAATGAAAATAATGATATGATAATACACATACTTTTTTTAGATAATCGCACTCTAACTCAATTTTCTCAATCTTCTTCTCGGCTTCTTCGATCTTTGTAGTAAGCATATGTAATGGATCATCTCCGGGATCTTTAATACCATATTTCTCGTCATATTCATCCAGCCTACTTTTTAATTCTTCCACTTCTTGTTTTAACCTAGCCTTCGAAGTTATAACATCATGATAATCTCCCATGTCAAAATTGTTCTTTAACTCATCAATTTCTCTTTGAAGCTCGATTCTTATTTTCTCTGATTTGCTACAAAGATTTATTTTCAAAAGTCAATTCATATTATAAATTACACAATATTAGTCCAACTAAAATATTTGAAAATTTACTTTAGTTCTTCTTGTAGATGATGATCATATGATAATTGTTTTTTTATTAACTCAAATGAATTTTTTCCTTGTTGAATTTCCTCATAAGTAACATCCGGTGGTTCTGCAGGTGTACAATAAAAATCGATTGCTTGTTTATTACCTTCACTAGCAGAAATCTTCATATTAAGCCTCTGAATCTCTGTCATTAACTGACGTATTATTGTTTTTCTATCATTAGCGAGTACCCTTAGGGCAGATATTTGACGAAATTCTTGCGGTAACATTGCTCTCAATTTATCCACCTCCATTGAAACATCATCTCTTTGAGCACGAATTCGATCTAGATCAAAAAGAAGCTTATTCAATTGATCTTCAGTTTCTTTTATAGTTTGTTTTGTTTCTTCCTAATAATATTATAAAATTAAAATGAATGCTTTATAAATAATTTAAACGGAACTGATTCAAGTGATAATATTCACAAATTGGGTTGGCCCGATCACAAACTAAAAAGGTTGATTCCAGATGAACTTTTTTTTTTAACATTAAGAGCTCGATATTTATTAGCCCAACACAATGAAATTTATGAATACACCAAGCTTACGTTTTATATCAAGGTAATCTCATACAAAAATATAAAATAGAATAAATAAAAAAAAATCTCACTTGTATTTGATTTGTGGCCGAGTTTCGCGTTGCTGTCATTTTTTCCATGTCACGACTATTCTGTTCCATAACCGTCCGCATATAATCATAAGTGTCTTTACAATGAAAATATTGAACTTGTAAATTTCGATAAACTTGCGACTCTATTATACGGTCTTCAGGAAGGTTTTTAATCTTAATATATTTTATATAAAAAAGTTCATTAACACATAAAAATAAGATATAAAAAATCTACATAATACATAAAAATTATACTTGTTCTCGGAGATGAAGAATTTCTTCCTTTAATTTAGATCGTTCGTTAGATAAGTCCTCCAATTCTTTCAATCGTGATTCGGCCAAAAATTTAAATTGTTTTAAATTTTCTTCTGTTTGACGATTACTATGATTGGACTATAAGAATAAAAAAGTAAATTATTTAAATGATTGAATCAATATAGTAATAATTTTATCAATAAAAAGGAAACCTTATCATTCTCAGGAACGGATGACGATCCGAAGATATTACTTCCAGGATGTGTCCAAAGTCCAAGAGTCACGCTTTTAGATCTATCAAAGCGCTTTTCTGCCTGTGAAAGCTCATCCTTAGTAATCTCAAGACGTCCTTCAACTTCTTCAAGTCGATTTTTTGTTTTTTCGAGTTCGTCCTTGATAGTACTCATCTATTGTTTTTTTTTTTAATTTGATAAAAATGATGACTTAATGATAAAGTTTAAAACAGTGTAGATATTGTATTTAAAAAAATATATAAATATCTTTTAAACAACAGCATGTGTACCTCGAATGATACCGTGTGATGCTGTTCTTGTAATTCATCGAGTTCCTTCTGATTACGCTTGTTGAGAAGATTCAGGCTTTCGTTTTCATTCTTAAGGCTTATAATTACTTTACTCTCCTTCAACAATGGATCTTTTTCATTTTGTAAGAATTTTATTAATTTATTTCTTTGTTCTATCCACGCAATTATCTTCTCTAGTAGTACGGTAATAACTTCTTTAGTAATTTCAAACTTTTCTGACAATGATTTCTCAATACTTTCGATAATTCCATCATCTTGCTCAAATTGTGATATTTGAGCAAGGAATTTTGATTCTCTAAGTTGCACTTAAGCATAAACATAATCAATAATTTTATAAATTAAAAATTTTATTAAATATTAAATTTTAGTATAAATATATATTAAAATTAAACAACAGATAAAGGGTTAAAAAAAAGAAAAAGAATTTTAGACTAATAATTATAAACAATTCATAAATTACATAATAATTATTATGCTAATTACCGTCTGAAGGAATCAAGCTCGACAAATATCCATCTTCATCAACTCTGGATATAATCATTCGTAAATCGTTTAGTAGCTAAAACAAATGTAATTTTTATTTTTTAAAAAAAAATATATGAATACGCATATAATACATTAAACTATAAATGGAAAATTAAATACCTTATTCCAACACCTATTTACAACACTTAAATGGTCTTCATAATTAATCTGCTTTTCTTTAAGTTGTTCGTTCCATTTATTTATCCGCTCACTTTCACGTTTATACTCTCGCAAAGCACGGATAATAGCTTCCTTTTGAAAACACTAATGTTATATGAATAAAAGGTCATTATTAAAACCTGTTTTTATACTGCATAATAACGATTTAAAGTTTCTTGAAACTAAACCTCGAGCCATTTTGGATCAGAAATATCCAGATTAGCAAAATCCTGGTTATTATTTGAGCTACTTGAGGAGGAAGTGGCTTGACCATTTACACTTTGACTTGGCCTTGATTGTTGTGATGATAAAAGTTGTCTCTTAGGAGGAGGACTTTTGTCCGATGAAGACGAGCTTTGTTCCGAGTAGGTTCTTTTTCTATCTTCCATTGTTTCCATGGTTTGGTTATATATCTATGGACTACGAAAAGATCAACAACTATCAAGTCGAAATTAAACACTTTCTCCTTTTGCTCGTTCCTATTGGTTACAATTCCCGATGAATAACCCTAATCCTATAAATATTTTTTGACCCCCTGTAGTACTTTATTTTTGACCAGCATTACGGCATTAAGAACAAAATAATTGAAATTAATATAATTTTTAAAAGGTTTTTTTTATATAATAATTCTAATAATTTGCTTAATCTTATAAATTATATATATATGGAAGGTGATCAGTAGAAAAGGGAAATCCAAAATTTTTGTTAATTTTTATTATTAAGCTATTGTGCATATGAGATCAGCCAAATGATGGTCCAATTAAGGTTGTTTGTCTAAACTCATTTTGGATTTGGCTAAATATCTAAACCTTTAATTTCGCTAAATTTTTATTGTTTGATATAGTTTCGCCATTTTTATAAGCTTTGATATAGTTTTACCTTTTTTTGAATTTCGCAGATTTTTTAATAAGATTTTAATATAATTTA
>CAMKVN010002357.1:0-13921 GCA_946474995.1 Funneliformis geosporum
AATATGACTATTGTGATACGCATGCAAAAAAACATAGATCAAAAGAACACTACCATCAGAAAAAGTTGGCTGAATTACCTTCAACACAAGGATTGGTGGGTGATTAAGTATAGATAGAAGCGTTTTTCAGCCTGATCATATCCTTAGGATACAATTTTCCTGATTTCTAAGATCAGACAAAGAAAAAAATTCTTAGTGACGCTCTTAGGGACGCTCTTGATGACAAAATTTATAGCTATTTCACATTTTTAGAGCCATTGAAATGTTTCTAGATAAGTGTCACCTTGTCACTAAGAGTCACGAAGAAAAATCAGACTTCTTAACTTTTTTTTTTTTTTAGCATATATGTATCATGCATATATATAGTATACCAATATATACCAAAAAAGATACCATAGAAAAAATTTGATTTTTTTTCTAGAACTTTACTTTCTCTTAATTCTCTTAGTGACAAAGTGACAGATATAAAAGAAGATAATCAAGCGTCTTCAAACTTTGAAAAAAGCATATAAGGGTGTCACCGAGAACGTCATTAAGAAAAAAAAATTAAAATTTCTAGATGACAGCAAAAAAATTGACATATATAACTTGGATATAGTTTCTCGAAAATTGCGAAAAAGTTACAGGAAAAGTGCCTGAAACTCAAGGTATGATCACCTGTCGTTGAGCTTATTGGAAACACTATCATATGACTCTTCTAATAATATATGTATTTTCTCATAACACCTATATTAGAAAAAAAGGCACAGTATAAATTCGCTTAATGTCGGCCAACACTATTTCATAATTTCAACCAAAACTTTAAGCATAATAACTTGGCATCTAAGTTGGCATATAACTGGACTGAAACTGGAATCTCTCAGGCACCCAGCCAGTTCCCTACCAGTTCTTCAACAGTTTCATGATGGTTCTATAACGCTATCATAGCGCCATCATGTTACCAAGCTGAGACCTAAAATTACATATCCAAAAGATCAGCCAGAATTATGGCATAATGTCAGCTGAAATTAATCGCAAATCTACCGCACCACCGTTAGGTTGGGTTTGAAATTTTTTTTGCGCAGGTGCCCAAAAAATCAGTCAGAGTTATACCATAGAGCCAGCCAAAATTAATTGCAATTTACCGCATCACCCAACGCATTTTTTTTAAATCACAATTTGACATTTAAAAGGCAACCAAATAGGTGCAAAGGATAAGCAACTCAATATAAAATCTAGCACTCAATCAAGCGCAGGAGGCCAACACCCTTGACATAAAACTAGGTATCCAAATAGCTACAGAAAGCTTACAACTACAATATAGAAATGAGTATGCAAAAGACTCAGAAACAAGAAGAAAAGCGTGGTATTCAGATCCCATGGTGGTAGTTAGATTAAATGGTGGGCGGTAGTTAAATTATATGGTGGTAAATGATATGAATATCAGGAATAGTTTAAATGAATAGCTAGAATATAAAATAGATATCTGACGCAAGAAAACAAATAGATTAAATGGCGATAATTAGATTATATTATTCAGATTATATGGTGATAGTTAGATTATATCTTTTAGATTATATGGTGGTAGTTAGATTATATAGTGATATTTAGATCATATGGTGATATTCAGATTATATGGTGATATTAAGATCATATGGTGATATTCAGATTATATAGTGGTATTCAGATTATATGGTGGTGATATAATCTAGGGTAAGTGGAATACCACCATGTGATATAATTATATCACATGGTGGTATTCCACTAAAGATTAACAACATGAGTGTGATTAATTTAATTTGATATAAAGATTACCTATCAGCTGTAATGTAAGCTCAGTCAGTCATTAGAGTTTTTCAGTTAACTTAACCAGTGATTGTATGACTCTTATTTGAAATTATAACCATAATTGTATTATTAATATCTTAATACTTAAAAAATATTTTTTATATTTGATTAATGTTATAAAAGTAAATAATTAATAAAATATAAGTTGTAAATATCCTATTTGAATATTTGAATAATAATTTGAATCTATTTTTTTTTGAGAATTTCACGTTATTCTATCTGATATTATATCAATTGGAATAGCGACTCATTACAGCTGAGTTTATTTGAAATTCTAAAGTCGACTCTACTTGGTTTTTACAAAGTTGATCAACCATTGACTCTGACTCTAATGGCTGATACTAATAATTCATATAAGGCAGCATCATATTCAAAAGTTTAGGATTTAACCCTATATTTTGGTTAAAATCCCAAATGATCTCACAGAATCTAAGGCAAAAGTTCATTTTTTTACATTTTGATCTTAGATTATTTTTGAACAGTACAGTATCTTTTAAATTCATTACGTCAAATGAGAGATAATCTTAAACTTTTATTTTATTTTATTTTTTTATTTAAAAAATTTCTATTAATAAAAGTTAGTTATGAGACTAACAGGAAAATTATGTCCAAAAAATCTCTTTTATAATTCTTTTCATTTTATTATAAATATTGAAGGTAGTTATACATTCTGATTCAATATATTTGATACATATATTAAAAAATTGTTATTAAATAAAACTTTTTATTAATGCTACCTAAAATACCTATAATTATTTAACAATGATTTTTGCTATTTTTGAATTAGTATGATCAGTAGAAATCAGCAAATTACATTTAAAAAAAAATATTCAATCTTGTTTAAAAAAAGTATTGCATGTCTATAAAATATGAATTTTTAATACTAAGTCACTATTGTATCACATTCATTAGTATTTTTTATAACTTTGCTAATGTTTTACTAAAAAATAAGTACTAATTTTTAACTGATTCTTTAAAGATTCCATAGATTTTGCAAATACAAATTGTAATGAGTTTATTATTATTTATAGGTAAATTTATTTATGCCTAAAGAATTCAGTGTAGGTTTATATTGGCATATTATTTATCTTCATATTGATGGTTTATTTACTATAGATATTACTAATACTTTATATATGTTATGCATCAGGTATCGATTTGCCTTAGATGTCAACTGACCTAAATTACTAGCCCATTTTTATAATGTCTAAGCAGCATTACTGATGATCATCTTTATTATTTCTATATTTAGTATCTTGTTAGCATCCGAGGCAATCAACACTTGAGGAATAACATATATATATAAATGTATTGTAAATAAAATAAAAAAGTTATAACTATTAGGCATTGTTATGTCTGATTTGTAACTCAAATATAATTCACAAAAATTAATAATGCTAAGATTAAACTCAGAGAATCATAACAAAGATTCTTAGTAAACATTAAAGATTATTCTCAATTACACATGAATGACTACATCTTAAGTCATATGATGAATCAATATAATATTACGCAAAGTTAATAAACAATAATAATAATATATATACAGGTTAAAGGGTTGTGAATAATAAAATTTAACTTGATTAATTATACACTTTATTAATAATATAATAAATTGTAAGTTCTATACATTGTAAGGTATCGAGATTTAATGAAAATACAGTAATTAAAGATGGATACCATAATTAAAATGTTGCAACATCTAATGCTGCAATACTATGTTGCAATATCATATAAATTTTTTAATAATTATAACATGTGTCATAATTAAAATTATGTCGCAACTTAAAGTATATGATGCAATTAGCCGCAACTTAAAGTATAAGGCACAATTAGCTGTAACTTAAAGTATATGACGCAATTAGCGCAATTTAAGTATATGACACAATTAGCCGCAACTTAAAATAAGTTATGCATAATCAAATGTTGCAAATGTAATTGTGGCAATTATAACATTTGCAACATTTGATTATGCATAACTTATTTTAAGTTGCGGCTAATTGTGTCATATACTTTAAGTTGCGACATAATTTTAATTATGACACATTATAACAAATATTGCAACAAGATTATAAAATTTTATAATTATAACATATTGTTAAATTAATTATGGGTACCATCTTTAACAGTAATATTTATACATGTTTAATAATTATAAAATGACTAAACTAAATATAACTATAAAAATAAAAAGTTAATAAAATTGATCTGCAAGGATGATTATATTAATATAGTTGCCCGTTGCACTAGAAATAAAATTGACATCTGGATCAATAATATTTTACATTGATTATCTTAGGATATAAATTTAATATCAGGATCGATAAGATGATAAATAAGAACATTTAATTTATATTGGATTTCTAATCAGATTTTAGTCAAAATTTTACACTATTACAGTATATATACAAAATCTTTTCAAAAGTATTCCTGGTAGAAACTATTTAGTAGAGAAGATATGGCTATACTTAGAAAAATTGTAACAGAAAAGTGGATTGGTATTTAGTTAAGTTAATTTATGAAATGGAATGTTTAACTAAAAAAATAAGCATCTCTTGCAATACTTTGGCAATTACTTCAATATTGACGAATTACTAGAAAAATGGTAAACTATTTTATTATTAATATATTATAAATATTTTATACAAAAAATTAACTAATATTAATTTTTTTTTAACAAAGTTACAAAAAGCAGCATTATAAAGGAATAAAATTATATATACACATTATTTAGTTATAATTGGTGAATTATATACTCAAAATCAACTCATTTATTTTGATAAAAGTGCTAAAGATATCAGGAATTTTATATGGATATTTATTTAGAAATACATTAGTTCAAAAAAGTAGTTTTTGTACGAGAAAAATAATATACTATTTTATTTGCATTTATATTAGAAGGATTTATTACTGTTAATATATTGAAAGATCTTGTAATAAAAAAATTTGCTGATTTTGTTCTTGATTAAGTGGTAAATTAATAATAATATTTATATGTTTTATTTTATTTACTTATATATTATAATTATTAATTTTTAGGATTTCTCAAAATCAAATCAAATCAAATATTTCAGCAATTTGAATTTGATTTGATTTTCTCAAATTAGATTAAATCGAATCAAATTAAATTCAAATATTTGATTGAATCAATTTGAATTGATTTGAATTTAATCAAATTAAATCAAATATTTATCAAATCAAATTAGATTAAATAAATCAAATCAAATCAAATATAAAAAATTTTTAAATTTTATAATAATATATAAAATAAAGTTATTATAAAGTATTAATTAAGAAAATTATTAGTAATTTCACTAAAAAATTTCAAAAATAGCTTTTACAAAGTAAGTTTAGTAATAGGCGAATTTTACTATTAAAATAACTCTACAGTTTCAGTTTTACTAAAAAATCTTAGTAATAACCATCATCATGATTTCAGTTTTACTAAAAAAACTTAGTAAAACCTGTCATTGCAACTTCAGTTTTATTAAGAAAAATTAGTAATAATCACCATTACAGTTTCAGTTTTATTAAAAAAAACTTAGTAATAATCATCATCTCAGCTTCATAACCATTTTATTAGTAAAAAACAATTCTGAAGTCGCAGATGCTTTTTTACTATGTTTCTTAGTAAAAAAATGTTACTAAAGAATGAAGGCATTTCTATAATATTTTTCTTATTCAAATAGCGTTTCTGAAGCTACAAAGCCATTTTTTACTGTTTTATTAGTAAAATTATGTCTTCGAAGATGCAAATGTTATTTTACTATATTTTCTTAGTAAAATAATATCTCTGAAGACTTGAAGATATTTTTACTATGTTTTTCTTAGTAAAAAAGCATTTTTATAGCTGCGGAGGCATTTTTGCTATGATTTTCTTAGTAAAAAAACATTTTTGAAGCTGTAGAGGCACTTTTTACTATAGTTTTCTTAGTAAATAATACTATTTAAGCTTTGAAAATAACTTTATTATTAATCTGAATCAAATCAAATATTTGAATACTTGATTTGAATTTGATCGAAATGAATCAAACATTAATTTAGATGTAATCAAATAAATCATTCTTTGATTTGAATTTAATCGAATCAAATCAAATATAAATTTGAATTTGTATTTGATTTGATTTTTAAATTGAATATTCAAATATCAAATTAAATTGTGGAACCCTATTAATTTTATTATTTCTTTTTTAGGTACTAATAATAAATTTATATCTGAGAGATAATAATATTATTGTAATGGATAATGTAAAGATCTATCATAATAATGAATTAGTAATAATATTAGAAGGATTAGGATGTCATGTCATTTTTTTCACCTTATTCTTCTAATTATAATCCTATTGAAATGGTATTTTTAACTATTAAATTATGGATTAAACATAATAACATTTTTATTGAAACTTATATTAGTCTTATATATGCATTATTAGTTGCATATAATCAAATTACTTCCTATGCATCAAAATCATATTTTAAAGTATCAATTTGTTTAATATTTTTTTTGTTAAAAATTTTATTTAGAAATAATTCTTTTTTTATAATCAAAAATAAAAAATAAGTTTTAAAGCTTTAAAAAAAGTTATTAAAATTTATTATATCAAAAAACCATATGAAAAATACATTAAAATCGTTGGTTTACTTGTTTAATATTTTTATACCATACACTTTTTATTACTCCTAATTGTTATAATTGTTCATCTGATAAATCTTTTATAGTATTTACAGTAATTTCTTCTTCAAGAAAAGCATCAATAAATTTAGAATAAACATCATTACTTTTGATCAAAACTACTAAAAAATTCATTAATTGAAGGTAGTTAAATATTTGTATTAGAAATATGTAATAGAATATATTCTTGATAAGAATTTTGGTAAAATTGTGATAGTAATATAATAATAATTGTAGTAGGTATAGTAGGTATTTGTGCTTGTGTTGTCAAATTATTTTTATTGATACATATTCCCAATTTTATATTAAATGTTAAAAAGATGGAGGAATTTTATAAGTAGTTCCTTTATTTATCTAAATAAACCAATTGTAAGTTTATTCATATAAATTTTTAAAAATTAACTAATTTATTTTTGATAATTACAATTTAACGAGCCCAAAGTTGTAATCTAGCAGTATTAAACGTTAATAAAAAAGCAAGATATTTACTAAAATTAAAAGAATTGATTGTAATATAAATAATGTAATTACGATCCCAAGGATGAAACTTTAAAGTTCATTTGACCAATATGCCTGACAATTTTTCTTTTCAAAACAAGCCGTAATAATCTTAATTTGAAAATTTAAAATACTCTAAGGAGTGAATTCTTGCTCGTTCTTCAAGTTTACTTAAAGGACCAAAGGAGGTCTTGGTAATAACAATGATAAGTGGCAATTTTATAGATTGATTATCTATACAAGTACAAAAAATATAGTAGAACAAAACCTTAAATGAGATACCAAAATAAACTAATTAATATCCTATATTTATTAAATGGTAGATTTACACATGTGCTAATTCGATTAATTACTTTTAAACATCATCTTCAACAGCTATATAAAGATATACTATACGCATAAGCTATCGAAATCTCAACCATGAACCCAGCTCACCAAACATCGTTCAAAATCAATTGGACTTTTTGTATTCTAATGCGTGTAACTATATTCTTATCATATAAAACGGTCAACACACAAACAGCTAATCTGAATGTTCCACACGAATATTGCTAGGTATCCATGAGCAAAATCTTATTTCTCAACAAGATATAAATTTTTAAGGTAATTAAATTCAAATTTAATGTAGTGTATCCGGAAATAGTTTAGGGTTACATTCTGTGATAAGGATTCCTGCTACATATAAAAATTCGAGAGCTTCTGATGAGATTTATATTTTTAATTTGTTTTTTTTTACAAATGCTTACCGAAGATGAAATTATAATTTTATTTTTAAATGTATTTAATAGGACGTATATTTTTAAAGCTAATTATACTAAAATAAAACTTGTTTAAAAATATAGAGTAATCTTTTTATATAACTTGCGAAAAGTTTTCGTGACTTTAGATTTTTATTTGAGGCATGTAGAGGTTTGATTGTGTCATTTTTTTTCCAGAGGTTTTAATAAAAGTGGTTTATTTCGAAAATCCGAATTTAATGTTATGCATTTGAAAACGTAACGAAATATTGGCAATGGCTTATAAGTTTTTTAAAACTTATTTTATATAAATCAATAAATCAATAGACAAAAATTATTATTCTGTCGATTTAAATTTATATAATTATTTTTTTTCTTCGGATTATTCATTATTTATTTGTATGATTGTTTACGAAATATTATTTTTTTTTTTTGGTGCGTCTACAAATTAATCTAATTTTTTTTATTCTAACATTTAATTAGCTTTATATTTTTCTTTTTATAAAAATTAAATAAATCAAATAATGTAATTATTTCGTTAATATAATTGGGATTTATTCAAATTTGATGTAAATAATTTAAATAAAAGTGTTTAAAGCTTGTGAAACGTTGAAGCGTAGATGTAAGTATAAGTTTTTAAAGTTGCTCTGTATAAATCAAGCTATGATCATTCAACTGAAACAGGATTTTTTGAATATTTTAAGCTAAGCGATCTGCATTTGACAATAAAAAAAAAAATTTTTTTTCTTTCAAACATGTCATACAAACATTGGCAAGAAACAATTAATGATTATGATAAATTATTTGAAACTGGTGAAGGATATGATGTTATTATCTATGCCGGTCAAGATGAAAATGTTAAAGAAATACGTGCTCACACAATTATTTTATGTACTAGGTCGCAGTACTTTCACTCAGCATTATTAAATGAATGGACTAAGAAAGAGGATGGAAAATTAATTTTTAAAAAACCCGATATTTCCCCCTCATTATTTAAGTTGGTTATACGATACATTTATTGTGGAGAAATTGATTTGACGAAATTGCAAGGGCCCGATATACTAAAACTTTTGTTGATAGTTGACGAACTTAAAATACAAAAATTAATCACTTGCATTCAAGAATACTTAATTAAAAACCAATATTTTTTTCTACAACAAGATCTTATAAGAATTCTTGAAACAATCTATCAACATGAACCACTCACAGAACTTTGGAATTTTTGTCTTGAAATGATCTGTAGCGAACCTGAATTATTATTTGATTCCGATAAATTCATTAATTTAAAAGCACCTGTATTAATTATAATTTTGAAACGAGATGATTTAAATTTGGATGAGATTATTATATGGGATAGCTTAATCAAATGGAGTCTAGCACGAAATCCTACTATTCCACAAGATTTTACAAAATGGAACAAGGAAGAATTTAATATCGTAGAGAGGGCTATTAGTGGATATATTCCCTTAATAAGGTTTTATAATATTACGCCAGAAGATTTTCTTGACAAGGTGTATCCTCTTAAAAAATTGCTACCAAAAGATTTGGTCAAGAATATTTTCGCATTTCATATGACTCCAAATCGTGTATCAATAGTTGATATATTACCTCCTAGACGATCAAAAATTGACTCAGTTTTAGTTAAACATCAACATTTTGTCCTATTTGACAATTGGATTGATAAGAAAGATGGTTTGAGTGATAATTCAAGAAATCATCATGATTTCAAATTGCTCTATCGTGCTAGTAGGGACGGAATGGATGTAATAATATTTCATAATAAATGTGATGATAAAGGAGCTACTATCTTTGTCGCAAAAATTAATGGTACGAATTATATCGTTGGAGGATATAATCCGTTAGATTGGAATAGTCCTGGCAAAGGTGTTTATAAAACTACATCAGATAGTTTTATATTTTTCTTTGATGATTATAGAGATGTTAAAGCAGGTAAACTAGGTAGAGTGTTAAATGGTAAAGAGCAAAGTGCTATAGTTTGTAACAATAATTATGGACCAATTTTTGGCCATTATAAGTATGATATCGTATCTTATAATAATGGTCAATGGAATTCTAATCCCAATACATATCCTAACCTTAATATTCCTAATACATTCAAGGTTGATGATTATGAAGTATTTCAGGTAGTTTGAACGGTTTGTTTACTCATAAGCTATTGATACTATTGATTTACACCATTTCGCTTATTGGGATCTTCGTTGAAGTAAACGTCATGCATCAATGGAGTATATAACGAATCGTTTCACAATAGTGCAGTGTCATTTGAATAAAATAAAAAATCTATCCTTGGTATTCTGTATATTTGACAATCACAAACTTTCAGTAATCAATTTCAAAACATTGTTCTTTGCGTATAGTCACGTGACTATTTCGTAATAATGTACAAACAAAGTTAAATTTTGCAATGCTAAAAATTCATGTGCACGTTTGTACATATGATATTTTTTCAGATTTTATATATGCTAATCTCATTTTTAAATCAAAAAACACGTCATGAATCTAGAGAATTAAAAAATGAAATGAATGTTATATTTTATAGTTTTGTCAAAATATAGCTATTAGGTTGGTATATTTCTTGATAATTACATACAGAAACATAATACATGTCATGTATATCGGTGGTAATTTAAATTTACCACAAAAATTTTTAAATTTTAAAATCATCAAAACTTAATAATAAAAATAAATAACTCTGAGTATTAGAAAAATAGCCCTAAATGCTATAAAATACTTGCTTAAATAATTTATTATACAATGAGATGAGATAACTAAATTACATTTTTCATTTAAAATACTTCGTAACTTATGAATTTTGAAATATTCTTTATTCTTAACTTTTTTTTATAACTTGCTTTCTTATGTCACATTAGAACATTTGTATAATATAACGAGAATGCGTGTAGATCAATTAAAAGAAATAAAAATAAAAGAACTTATAAAGGATGAAAAAGAATCATCTTATTAAATGAATTACAAAGAATACAATAAAATCAAAACAATTACTGCCTCTGCTGGCTCTCTGTAAGATCTATATATTATCTAAATACAAAGCGATAAATCCTCCTTTTATAACTAATTTCATTCCTAGGACTTGGTTACGGAAATCTTGGCAAGGGTGACGGAAATTATAAATCGCTTCCTAATGTCAAAATGGTTCATTTATCATCCCGAGGAGTCCGAATTTGCTTAAAGATCCGAAATGCAATTCCAACAGATATGTCAAATGATTAATGCCGCGTCGATCTAATTTCGGGCGCAGTCAAATTCCATCAAAAAATACACGAAATGGCCAGCATTAAGTATCGGCAATATGCATGATCATGCATATGGACCTGTAAAAATCCTAATGCGGGCCGACGTGAATTTTTTTTATGGGTAACACTTACAAAAATTACGATATTAATTATTTTCTCCGTTAAAAACGATTTTGTTTATACCGATTCACAATTCTCGAATAAATAAAGAGTCATTTGTATAATGATAATATTATTTATACATCATTGTACACCATTTAAAATATTTTTCCATCATATTATCAGCATTACTGCTTGTAACTTCACCATACTTCCGAATAATTTATAGAAATACTGAGCTAAAGCTTTACTTCATACAAATTATGATTTTCGTTCATTTTTATCAGCTTTATGGTGCTACGTTATTGGAAAATCTCTTGAATATGAGGAATACAATGGAACTTTTTTAAAAAAGTTGTTTGCTTCTACTACTGTATCGGGTACCCAATATTTTATCTACCTTATAGGTCTCGAAGTGCCGGATAAGTAATTTATCCGATGTGCTGTTATTATGAAAATTACTTTCAAGCTATTGTATACTTAAAAATGTATATTTCCCATTGAAAGAAGCGAAAGAAATGGTTAGCGCGTGAAAAAAAATTTTAAGTTATAAATCATTATTAACAATGGCAATTTCGGGTCAAATTTATCAGCTGGAGTACGCAACTATCTTAAAGTAGTAAAGGAAAAAAAAGATATTATTAATTCTTTTAAAATATTATTTATTAATAGTTACAACTTACAAAAAATAATTTAATAAAATAACAATTTTCATGTAAAATTTACAAATGAATGTTTCATTTCGATGCCTGGATCCAAATTCTGAATAATGGGGTCTAGGTTTTTAATATTGATATTGTCCTTATTACGATAAAACTCGCCATTTTCAAGCTTTGCTAACTTTGTATTAAAATCTTTAAGATCTTTAAAAGTTATTTCAAGTTTATGGGCAATCTTGGTGCATAATACTAGCTTTTGCTTGATGGGCTTATAACATAATACTTGAGTAATAATAATTCGAAATCCTTCCATTTCTTCATAAATTCTCCACGTATTAGAATGTTTTCCAGGTTTATAACTTGTTCTACTTATTCAATATTTATCAAGTTCATGAGCTGTATATTGATGAGACCACACATCTCCGGTAGTACCACAACCACAATAATTTACATCCCACTTATTTGACATAGATTTAGCATTGTTAGCATATTTAATACCACCATTTAATTGAACTCCGAGTTTGGGGGCTGTACTGAGCTCTCCATTTAATTGTCCGCCAACAGTAGTTTCAAGTCCCGCTGAAAGTTCAACATTGTGATTTAACTGATGTGGAGACACAGCACCTTTTGACATGAATAAGCTGTTTATATTATGATTAAGTGTACGTGCAATAGGAGAGACACAAACTTCAATAGAGTCAAGAAAATAGCCATAACCATGTTTTTTAAATAATGGCAAATGAGTACTACTAAGCATTTTTCCAGTTTTGCAATCACTTACATCAATAACAAATTTTAGAATATTAGAAGGTGTAATTTCTGCCAAAATACAAGCAGTTATGGTAAATTTTTGAAAGATTACTGGGTCAACAGAATCTACAGTAACAATTGCATCAGATGAAAATATTATTCCATTAGTATTACCATCACCGTCA
Source organism: Funneliformis geosporum (assembly GCA_946474995.1). NCBI lineage: Eukaryota > Fungi > Glomeromycota > Glomeromycetes > Glomerales > Glomeraceae > Funneliformis > Funneliformis geosporum. Next base: position 12,703 of record CAMKVN010002357.1, read on the forward strand.
TCACCGTCACCGTCACCACCATCACCACCACCGCCACCATTACTGTTATTGTTACCATTATTATTATTATCACTATTATTATTGTTATTGATATTACTATTACTATTGTTATCGCTATTGTTATTGCCATTGTTATTGTTATTGTTGTTGTTGTTGTTATTACTGTTACGGATATTATTATTATTGCTATTGTCATTATTACTATGTCCATTTCCATAACCATCATCATGATTATTACCATTATCCACATTACTATCTTCACTATCATCGAGTAACATTACTTGGTAAATAGCTTCATATTGATCCTCAAATAAAGTTTCAAGACATTCCAGAATTTGAATGCCGAGAGGTTTATCTACCCAACAGGCAATGCACGGTCTAGTAGATTCTTTTTGGAAATCAATTCCTATAGCATATACAGGCTGCGATTCTAATATATGATCAATATCATCTTTTCGACTAATAAGTAATTTCTGTAACATTTCGACTTCAATATATGAACTAGCAGTGATTCAAAAAGAAATAGTTGATTTTACTGAAACGAAATCTGAAATAGCTTCGAATTTTGCATCATTACAAATATTTGATTTATCATTTTTACTAATATGAGCTGTTGGATTTTTTAGCTGAATGTAATTAAAAAAATTATCATCGTTTTTTGCTGCTTCGATTGGTTTTTTCTCCATAGATTCTACATTGAAAAAATAATAGTAAATAAAATAAATTTTTAGTTTTAAAGTATGCCAACTGATGACCTAAATTCTTTTCTATTCCTTTACCATTTTCATATGAATCTGCAAGACACCTCTTAAGGCTTAATGGAATGATATCCGTTAAGGAATTTGGTAAATTTGGTAAACTATTTATTTGTGTATCCCAACACCAGAGAGTTTTTAAAGAGTTAGGTAAAGTTGGTAGGCTGGATATTTGAGTATTGTAAAAACTAAGTATTATTAAGGAGTTGGGTAAGGTTGGTAAGCTGGTTATTTGAGTATAACTACATCGGAGTATTGTTAAGGAGTCGGGTAAAGTTGGTAAGCTTGTTATTTTAGTAATACTACAATAGAGTATTGTTAAGGAGTCGGGTAAAGTTGGTAAGCTGGTTATTGGAGTATTATTACAATTGAGTTTCGTTAAGGAGCTGGGTAAAGTTGGTAAGCTGGTTATTTTAGTCTCACTGCAATCAAGTAATGTTAAGGATTCAGGTAAAGTTGGTAAG
>CAMKVN010002358.1:0-13919 GCA_946474995.1 Funneliformis geosporum
TTTATTTTGATTTTTTAATTTATTCAAAAAAATTTTTTAGTCTCAGAGCCCCATTTTCCTAGCAAACCTCCCATATGGCTTTTCCTTGTAACTTTTACTGTATATTGTTGATCATTTCCTTTTGTATTGCTAAGCCTTAATTAATAAAATTGTTGACTCTACAGCGTGATTAATGTACTATCTCATAATATATATTCAATCTGCTTGTTAGGTTTATTTGTATATGTCACTCAACTTCTGATCTCAAATCAGGTAAGAATACCTGCTGAACTTAAGCATATCAATAAGTGGAGGAAAAGAAAATAAAATAATTCCTTCAGTAATAGTGAACGAAAAGTGATAAACTTAAATTTTAAATTTGTTTGGTTTAAAGATGCCAGCTGAAACTTCCTCAAAATAATTTCGTCATATCCCTTACTATGTTTTTAATATAATTTCAGCTAATTTCAGGTTTCGGGGTTTTGTTGTACTCCTCATTATATTTTAATATAGTTTCAGCTGTTTATTAATTGCCTTTTTGAGTTTCATCCCTCATCTTTAGTTGGATTTTATCTAATAGAGCTGTATTTTGAAGAAATATTTTCTGCATTCAGAATTAGCCTAAATCCTTTAGGATAAGGTATCATAGAGGGTGAGAATCCCATTCATAGTTAATCTTAAGGGTATTCTACAATACATTCTCTAAGAGTCGTCAAGTTATTTGAAATTGTAACTCAAAATATGAGGTAAATTTCTCCTAAGACTAAATATTGGTAAGAGACCATTAGTGAATAAGTACCATGAGGAAAATATAGAAAGAACAAAAAGAGTTAAACAGTACATGAAATTGTTGAAAAGAAATGATAGATGTGATATTTGAGTCTGAAAATTGTAATGGATATTCTTTTGGGCTATTTATCTGATCTCTGATATGTTGCTTTGATGTTAAAAGCTTGCTTATGATATTAGTTTATTACAGTTAAAAGGTTAGAATAGATTAAATTTGTTAAGGATGTTGATGTAATGATAAAAGATAGTTTTCATAATTATTTTTAAAATTTTTAACTAGTTGCAACTTAAGCAACTATTTATAAATTTTTATATTAAAATAAATTTACATCAAGTTATAATTTAAGTTGCAACTTACTGAGTTGCAACTTCTTAATGATGGTATCTATCTTTAGTAATGACTTTAAATGACTCTTCTTGAAATACAGACTAATGAGTTTAACATATATGCGAATATTTGGATGAATAAACCCTTATGCTTATGCATAATGAAAGTAATTTTAGTGAGATTGGAGATATGAATTGGCTATTGTTTATTATATAAAACTCACCTCCGAATGATTCAATGTTTGAAGAATCCAGTATCTACAAAAAGATAAGTAATTGAAACTAGTAATTAATTGATTTCTTTAAAAAAAATTAACATTAAAATTTGTTTTAATAGGACTTATCTCAGTCTAATAATTAAAGAATCTGATATCTACAAAAAGATAAGTAACTAAAGTTAATAATTATTGATTTCTTTAAAAAAACATTTTTTTTAAAAAAAAAGAATAAATTAACATTAAAATTTTTTTTTATAGGACTTACCTTGATCCAATGATTGAAGTATTCGATATCTATAAAAAGGTAAGTAACTGAAGTTAGTAATTAATTGATTTCTTTAAAAAAAAAATTTAACATTAAATTTTTTTTTTATAGGACTTACCTAAATCCAATGATTGAAGAATCCAGTATTTAGATAAGATAATGAAGTTATTTACTTAATTTTTTTTAAAAAAAAAATAAATTAACCTTAAATTCTTTTTTATAGGACTTATCTCGGTCTAATAATTGAAGAATCTGATATCTACAAATAGGTAAGTAATTAAAGCTAGTTACTTAATTCTAATTTATTCTCATTCAGTATAAACTGAAATTTATCCAAAAAATTTTTAGAAATATTCTCATTTTGAGCTAAAGTAAGTTATTTAAAAATGACTTTTAGATGGAATTTTTACCTTTTTTTTTTCTGTTTTATTTTTTGGAATATATTTTATTTTGAAACTAAAGTAAATAAATCAAGATAATTTTTTAGGTAGAAATTTACCATTTTTCTTATTTTTTATAATTTAAAACATGTTATTTATATATTATATATCAAACAAAGACTGATATTGATATAATCACATTAAATATAATACTTATAATAATAAAATAATTATATAACAACTTATAAATTATTTATGACTATTTGAAATATTTATTCATTTTTGATTGTTTTTAAAAAAAAAATTAAAATTAAAAATAAGAAAATTATTTATATATAAATTTTGATTTTAAAAAAAATCATAACCCAATTGTTATCATAAATTTTTTTTTTTTAAAAAAAAGAATAATTTGATTAAAAAAAAAAATAAAAAAAATTCTTGACCTAGTTACTATCATGAATTTTTCTAAAAAAAAATATTTTCAAAAAAAAATAAAAAAAAAATATATATATATTATTTTAATTTCTATATATTAATTAAAATTAAATATAAATATCAAATATCAAAAATAGCAATTATAATAATATAATATTTAAAAATACAGCCAAACCTTAATATAGTAAATCCTTAATATAGCAAATGTTTAAATCAAATATATTAAATATACCTTATTATAGTAATTATAGTAAACCAGCCAATTAAATTCTTTAAAATATTCATTATAAGCTTATAATGAAGTTGAGGTTCAGACCCTAGAGTTCGTTATATCAAGAGTTTACTATACTTACAAATTGCTTTTTAATAGCAAGTTTTCTTTTATTTATATTTTTTAAAAATACTTTATATTATATATCTTTTATTTATAAAGGTTTATGTGAAATTTGATAAATGTATTCGCAAGCTAAATATTCACTTATTTAGCAATAAAAACATTTATTTTGAAAATTTTTTGAAATTTAAGAACATTCTTAATCCTAATGTTCTTTTTTATAACAAAAATAACAATTTTTGATAAATGATAGTAGATTATTATTTATTAATTGTTAAGTTTCATTTTTATTTTTTTTATTTGAAGTTATGTTTGGTATTTTATTTTGTATTTCATTAGAATTTTCTTGAGGAATTTTATTTTCGTCAGGGATATTATTTAAACTTTCATTCAAAATTTTATTGTTTTTTAAAAAAAGATATATTGATTGTGATTGTATTAAACCATTGATAATGATTTAGTTTTCCATATTTTGTTGAAATTTTTAAAAAGAAAAGTTTTTAAAATCTTTTCTTAATTATAAATAAAAAATAATTTGTAAACAAATGAGTTTTACTTATCATAAAATATGAAAATTTACTATTTTAAAATAATAAACATGTGTTTATTTCTTTTTAAATCAATATTCTTCATTATTATAATATAATTTTTAACCTTAAAGAGAAATTATAAATTTTGATTTACCAATAATTTAATTTTTATTGGTTAATTTTGATCATTAATTTAATCTTTAGTTTTGATCATTGATTGTTAGTTTGATTTTTAGTTATAATCGTTTATTTTGATCATAAATATAATTTATATGTGTATTTTATATGTTTTATAAAAATACATATTTTTAACATATGGGTAGTATTCTATTAAAATTGAGGTACAGATCATATGATTTACTATGTCTCGTAACCCACTTTTAATAGATCAGCTCCCATATTTTTAATTTATTAAAAATTTTTGAAAAAAATATTATAAACAGAAGTATTACATATTTTATTATATAAGTAAATAGTATAAAATTTTTTGTCAATTTTATATAAATATGTATTTACATATATTGTATATATATAAATTTATAAAAAACACATAATTTATATATACTGTATAATACATATTTTAATTTTTTATAGGGTTAGAAATTTATGGCATAAGATAAAATTCAATAGGCTATATGAAATTAACAATTCTCAAACCCTTTTAACTAATTATATAATCAAATTTTTATGAATTTACCTTTTTCTTATTTTATCTTATTTTTTATTCTTTTATATTTTTATTCTTTTTTCTTATATTTCTATCAATAAACTCTTTTTCTTTTATCTTTTATATCTTCATAAGTCTATTTATCCTAATGCGATGAGAATATATTGAAGATTTACCAGTTTTGACACCTTTTTTTTATTTTTTCTACTAACTGATTGTATGATATTATTACCCAAGTGAAAATGAGGCACAGCAAATCAAATGGCCAGAAATATGATACAAAAAGTATGATTAATATTCATCATCAAAGAAATCATAAAAACGATCTCATAATAAAAATGTAATCATAAATTGAAATGTTGATCAATGAAATTAGGATTATGTAATATAATATGTCACATCTAAAAATTAGGAGTAAATGTAGTAATTATGAAAAGTTATTAAATCATAATTAGGAAATTGGTTATTATTATATAGTCATGATGTATTAACTATGCAATAAAATATGTAGTAATAATTGTACAATGATTAAATAGTTAAAAGTAGTGATACCTGACGAAATTACCTTTCTTAATATGATAAAATTGACGAAACCGAAATGATGAAACTAGTTTTTTATTAATGACGAAATTATTTTACTTAAATGCCGAAATTATATTTAACTTGATCTAAATTCCTTGAATTAAAATACATTAAAAAATATAATAATTTTATATTTATTCATATAAAAATATTAAAGAGACGAAATTTTTGACGAAATTACAATTTTTCAAAAAAGAGTTTAGTCAGGTATCACTAGTTAAAAGTAATGCTTATATAATAATTATCTAATATATCTGTAATTTTAGATCAATTCAAAATGTATAAATAGGACAAGTTGGATAAGTTGGGATTATTAAAGAGATGGCGATCTAGAGAAGTAATTAATCTAAAAGAAATATAATGTGAAGAATTAGTATTGATGATTGTGCAATCACTTATAATGTTATAATATTTTAATAAAACACTTTTTTTATGTTTAACAAAATTATTCTTTATTTATTTCTCGTAATGTTTATGTAATCTAATTATGTATTACCTCTATCACAATTCATTAAGTCTTTATACTTAAATAAATTACCATATGATTCAGTTTAAAAAGGTTATGATAAATTTCTTTGAAGATAGGTGGTAGTAGCGATTAAAGATATTTCATCAAATTAACTAAAATTTGTAACATAATGAACTCAACCTCTTACTTAAAAATAAACATCCTATTTTTCGGGCAACAATATATCAATCTTCAAAAATTATAAATTTTAGTAAAACTTTATAAATCTTAGTAATAACTTATAAATTTTTGTAGTTTGTGAATCCTTATAATAAAACATAAATCTTAGTATAATATAGCCTTTATGAGTTTTAATAATAAATCACCTGCCTTTGTAAATCTTTGTAAATCTTTGTGAAAACTATACAAGTTTTAATAAAACTTAGTGAAGTTATTATATAAACTAAAAAAAGTTATCACTTAAACATTCTGTTTAATTATAGTAATTATAAAAATTGCACATTAAAATATAATTAAAATTAAAATCTGAAAATAAAAATTTTAATATGCTTAATAATTTAAATAATTTGTAATAAAAAAAAAGAATATTACAAAAAATTTAATTTTTTATTTTAGTAAAATAAATTCAGATTTAATATTAATTCAAAAAAAAATTTTTTAAAACTTTTTTCTTTTTATTATAAAATATTCATTTATTTATTAATTTTAAATATTATTCTTAAAATTTTTATTTATTATATATAATTAGTTTGAATTTAAATTATTTATTATAATTAATTTTTATAAAATAATAACTTATTTTTGTACATTTATATTTTTATAATTTATATGAAAAAATAAATATTTATTTATTTATTTTCTTTATATAAAAGATTTGTTAAAAAATGCAATTTTTTTTAAAATTAAAATTTGAGTAATATTAATCTATAATTATAAACTTTAATTGGTACATTTTATATTACATTAGCTTATTACCTTTTTTTAATATATATAAAAAATAAATTTATTTTTAATTAGATTTTTTACTTTGTAATAAAAATTCTAATATTTTTTTTTGTAATATAATATATTAAATTTAATTAGAAAAATAATCAAATATCATAAATTATACTAAACATTAGAATTATAAGAAATACATAAAGAAATAAATAATAATTTTTTATTGATTCAATATTTTTAATAAACCAAACATTAATAATCAGATAATTTTGATAACTTTTATTGGATAAATATCACGTGCATTTTATTTTCGGTTGATAATGCTGTATTCCGACAAAAAAGTTTTGTGGTTTTGAAGATTTCTAGTTATAGTTAGAATATAATAATATTGTTTAACCAAAAAAAAAAAAAAATTTTTTTTGCGTCAGATATTTTTTTTTCAAGTATGATAAACATTGCAAAGAATATACTGCAATATTTCAATAAAGATCAGAGTGTATACGTAAATTTGGATGTGTACAAATTAATAATAAATAGTATGATTTTTTTATTTTTTAAATCATTTATAATTATAAATGATTTTCCAATTCCGGCTGAAGAAATATGGAAATATATTTTTTTTATATTGGACCTAAGACATTTCGGACAATAATTAAAAATGATTATCTGTCAATGTGAGTTTAAATGAAACTAGTTTTGAATAGAGTTTCGGAAATCTCCATATTGTTCCTTATATATAACTAGAATTGATTCTAAATTAAGGTACAAACGGTACAAAAGTATTGAAATTACTACTTGTCACAAGTTTTTTTTCACGATTGATTAATATTTGAGTAACTCATTTTTTTTTTGTCAAATAAGATCTTCTGGTTACGAATAAAGTTTCAAAGAGTTATATAAATAAAAACATTTTGGTATATGCCATGCTAATTTAGCATTCTTCTTTTCTTCCCATTTTTTTTCTTCTTTTTTTTTTTAATAAAGATGAATTTAATAGTACAAATTATTATCCTTGGAATAATTTTTATTATTTCATCAAAATTATTACGTCGAAAACAACAATTAAACATAAATGAGCCACCGTTAGTACCCTATAAATACCCAATAATCGGGCATACATTCGATTATTATAGAGATACAGAAAAATTTATCAATAAATGTTGTGAAGAATATGGAGAAATATTTTCGTTATATGTATTTGGTAAAGTGATAACCTTTGTGGGCAAAGAACTTTCTCCCGAAGTTTTCAGGAGTCACAAAGATTTCAATTTTGATATTGCATTCAAAGAAAAATTTCCCTTGGAAAGATTCATGAATCGCCCGGATAAATTTTTTGCCCCTTTACCTAAAATAATATTTACCTATTTATCACAATCATTACCATCATATACTGAAAGGGTTCAAAAGACACTTATTGAGGCTATTGATGAAATAATCGGCGATGGAAAGGTCATACAAAAGCCTTTGAATACTTTTCAATTAATCATCGCAAGACCAATCGCAGCATCTTTAATTGGTGAAGAATTTTCTGATGATAAAGAATTGGTAAATACTGTAGCTTATGCTGCAAGTGATTTTATTCCATTCTTATCGATTCCACCATTTTTAAGTTTCATTCATCCGTTGTTACACAAGGAATTTTTAGTGTAAGTAAGTTTTCAAGTTAATTGTTAAATGTCGAGTTAATGAGTAAATTCTAAACGCGCATATATATTTTTCTTGAATAGTTTATTGTTTCAAATCTATAATCCCTTCAAATCGCATAGGGAAGTGATTAAACGAAAGATTTCACCTGTAGTCGAAAGAAGATTAAGCAGCATGAAAACGAACAAATCCTATGTTCCTCCTGTTGATATATTACAAAAATTTATTGAACTTTTAAGTCAAGATTATACAGTCGATATTGAAGTTTTAACTGATTATGTTATTACCGCCATATTTGCTGCGGTGCATACAACTTCATCTTTCCTCACCAATTGTTTACATCGTAAGTAACTCACATCAAAATTTTTCTTTTTTTAACAAAAATATACTTATGGATTTAAAATAATATTTTATTCAGAATATGCAAATTATCCACAATTCCAAAAAGAATTATTGGAAGAACAAGAACGATTATTACAAAGTAAAAATGGAAAGACCTATTATACTTCTAAAGAAATTGATAATTTGGTTAATCTGGACAGCTTCTTTAAAGAAACCTTAAGATTAACCACAAGTATAGTTTACTTTGAACATATGACACTTAATTCTCATTTTACCTTTTCGAATGGTTATCAAGTTCCAAAGGGTATGTTAAAAAAAGTCGTTTATTTTTTAACCTTATAAACTTTAACCAATCAAATCCTTTTTTATATAGATCGATTCGTTTATATTCGATTACAAGAAGTTCATCGTGATGAAGAATTACAAGGTCCAAATCCAAAGGAATTTAACCCTTTCCGTCATCTAGGAAAATCACCTGCAACAAACGTAGCAAAAGACTTTCTCGCATTTAGTTTTGGTAAACATGCATGTCCAGGCCGATATTTCGCTGCAAGTGAAATTAAAACCGCTTTACATTATTTAATTTTAAAATATAATATTAAAAATCTTGATGGTAAAAAAGTTTATCCACAAATCAAGGGTCCTTTCAGATTTTCTAGTGATGAAGGTTTAGTGCTTGAAAGAAAAGGAAACAATGTGTAATTAAAAGTATTGTATTATCATTATCATTTTTTTTTATGTCGTTTTATTATTTATTTATTATCTTGGAAAGAAAATCGAACCGTCGTCATAATATTAATTAATTAGGAGACTAAAACTAATAAAAAGAACACAACATTGGACTTGATCTTTTATTTTACGGAAAAATTTTTTTTTTTATTTTACCTTTTTAAATTCTTTCCTAGCTTCAATGCTGTGCAAATAAATAAATAACTATTAAATTATTGTATATAAAAAAAAAAAAATTTTTTTTAAAACAAAAAAAAAAAAACGCGGACTAACATTTTTAAAGAATACTTAAGATAACATTACATAAAATTTCATTACATCATCAAAACTTTTAAATAATGCCATTTTTTTTGGAGATGATAAATGAAAGATTATCCTTATTTATCATTCATTTAAGCAAAGTAGTAACATTACCATTTTTGGATTTTTCAAAACTCTATCACAGTTAAATTGAAATATATTGTACAACAATTGCATTCTAGTTTTTTTCTTGAATTGAAAATTTAAATAAAATTATTATTTATACAAATGGAAGACGCGTAAAAAATAAAATATCTATGCTGCGGAATCCCTCAATACCGTCGACCGCAGAGTAAAGGAATAATGAAGAAGATTAAAGGAATGAATGAATCTCAAGGCAAAGCAATTTTTTAAAATATTTCTTTTTAATCCTTTATCACTATCAGAAACTTTATAAATTCCTATAATTTTAGGTGTAACCTTTTCATCATTAATATTTCTAATATTATATTTGAATCAACTTATCCCAAAAGACGTCTCCTGCGTTTATTCTTGCATCACGTGATGCTGATCCAATGATGTCGTTATACCCGCATGATTCAGGATGAGTAAACTTTTGCATTTAATAATTTTAATGGGATAATAATAAAAGATTGACTACCATTTTCCAATCGTTGAATTTCTCTCAGCCAAATAAATGATGGCAACATTAAACAAGAACAAGATTTTCGTTCACTTTTCATTTGTTAAACTCAAGTCGATCAACTCTTAATATAATCTAGTATTCGTTTCGCAAACGTGAACAATATTTATGTATTATTTAAAATGGCGTCAAATCCATGAATTTTACGCATTGATATAAATGATAACAAAAATTAATAAAGAAGATTTGCGATGTTTGTGCATCCACTTGCTTTAATGTGATCAATAGATTTGCAGATTTTCAAAATGGTAACTTTAAATGAAATTTTCAAATCGATCGCAATCTATGTATGAAAAAACGCGAAATTTCCTGGAATTTATGGTGAACAACCTTTTGTTTTGGAAATTAAAATCAAAATCAACTGATGCCAAAATAAAATAAAAGTGATATGAATTAACCAAATTTAAATTCAAGAACCCCGGAGAAGAATTCCCAGAATAATCTTGTTTTTTTTGGATAAATCACTGATGATAAGAAAAAAGAATTTCAAATAAAATTATTTGAATATACCGTACTTGATCTTGTACCTAAGAGGTCTTGGGCTATTACTTTTTCTATTGTGAAAAATTTGTTACCCACTATTTTAATTACAAGGTCCATCTTTATTAAAGGGTTCAATTATTAAGAAATTAAGTCGTGATCGAACGCATCCTTGAATAAAAAAAGAAAATTTTTTGATTTATTCTTTTTTCATAATGTCAAAAAGAAAACAATCAAGCTCAAATATATCTAATGCTTCAATATCAATAGACAAAGTTGAATTAATATTTTCAAAAAAGAATACATTCCAAATGACAAAATCACAAATCTTAAAAAATGATGGAAAGCTAATAAAATGTATTGAAGATGCATTACGTTATATAAATGTATTTAATTATCCTTATGAAATGGTTTATTACGTTGTAAAAGATGATAATGATATTTGTTATTCGATACGTTCCGATAAAAATGCTACTAAAAACATTGAAGATTTATTGAAGGAATTAATCATTTCTGATAAAGGAAAGAAAATTGATAAAATTTATTTTTTGGCAGATAAAAAGGTATTTTAAAAATTCCAATTTTTTTTTTTTTTTTTACAAATCACATTAACTAATAAAATATAACATTTTAAACTTTACAACAATGTAATATTAAGTGTGGAATTAAAACATTTGTTTATTATAATTTTGATCTTATTATTTTTATTTCATTTATATCAAGTCTAATATGGTATATTATTACTGCTAATCCTAAGTCAAAATATTTTTTATTTTTGATTGGAATTATTTTTATTTTTAGAATATTCAGATATATGAAATAGATTTTTGAATTTCAACTTTGCAATAATTCAACACCTCCTCTCTTCAACTTTTCTGAATGAACCTAATTTGATGAATTAACATAATTGTTAATGTTTTAATTAAAAAAAATTTAATATTAAAAGTTACAATTTGAACAATATTGAGGAATCGCTGGAGTAGGAATGACGGTTAAGTCGACTCTTTAAAAAACGACTCCAATTTTTTTTCAGCCGTGGACTGATCCAAATTATGTTAGTTCTCTAGATAATTTGTCAAAATAAAGGTCAAAGAATTTAAAGCCAAATTGGGATTCTAGCAATTAGAAAATTCAGTAGAGTGTAAAATGATCGAACAAATTGATAAGGTTTTAGACTAACTACAACGGTATGATTGTAACTTTCATAAAAATCTATTGAAGCTGCCTTATTTTTGTGAAGATTTGATTCCAATTGATCTTCTTACTATCATGACTAATCTCCTATTAGTCATTGTTATGCAAGATATGCAAAATAACTAAATTGCTCTTAATTAACATGATCCAGCATAAGAATATTTGAACAAATGTAAAGAGCAACGCAAAGGATTACTTGAACACGTTACTTATGTTACTGTGATAACAGATGATGATGAATTATGGATGATGATGATGATGATGATGATGATGATTGAGGATGAGGGTGAGGGTGAGGGTGATATGATAATGAAATTACTGAAGAAACTAGTGTTGAAATGGTATCGTTAAGTTGGGCAAAAACTTATAAGAAAAGGAGGAAAAGATGGAAAGTCAAAAAGATGAGGATATGTCATTAAAGAAAATGAACAGGAATTGTTATTATAAGATCTATAATTTATTAACTTACCTCTATGGAAAAAGAAAAATCTAAAAGTTTTATTCGATATATTAAAAAGGTTACTTACTTTCTTTCAAGATAATAACCTTTCCATTTAATTTTTTTTTTTGTAATAAAGTATGTTAGCATGCGTTGTTGTGTTACGCCAAGATATATTAACGAAATACATCACGTAAGACATCAAACCCGATGCCGGGTTATTGGGATTTATTTACACATCGATCGTAGATCGATATGTCAAATTTAGACTGGAATTTTTCCACTTCTTTATTATTACTTTATACCAAATAGTTTTGCCCTATACAACTCATCAAGCCAATCAAAATTTGCATTAGAAATGACATTATTCATTTTATCTGAATTTTTGATGTTCATCCAATTTTCACTAAAAAATTTCAACCCAGCTTCCTTCATTTCCAAATTTTTTGTTTGCCAACCTATCAATAATATTTCATCCCAAGAAGTTTCGTCAACGAGTCTAACAATTCTTTTTGATCCCTCCCTTTTTAAATCCACAATATCTCTAACATCTGCTTCAATATATAAATCTTTTAATTCTTCAAATGATAGTCCATTATCAAGTTTTCCACTATATAAAAAATAAATCATTCTTTTGAAACATTCATATTTTACATCTTTAATTGAAATTACTGGTGATTTTGATTCTTTCCAATTTCCTTGAAACAAAGCCTTAAAATATGATGATTTCATTGCAAGGACAAGTCGACTCGCTCTGACTTCGGATCCACAATTAAATTTAAATGTAATATCACTAAAACTATCATCATTAAAATAATTTTCAAATGATGAAGATGGTATTATTGATTCATTAGAATTCTTTTCGTATGAACCTATTTCAATTGTATTTTCCTTATCATAATAAAAATGAATTTTGAAAATCAAATCAGTTTTCTCCGTTTTATTTAAATCATCGGGAAAAATATTTTTGAGCTCGCAATAATCATACTCTCCACATCTGTTAATTTTATTATTTATTCTGGTGATATGATTATATATCTTATCCTTATGTTTTGGGTCCATTGATGTAATATTCGTACAAGTATTGTTGTTATTAACATACATTTCAATTCGGTATATCGCTTGTCGATAAAATATTCGACGTTGTTTCTCATATTCATTTGGAAGTGGAAATAAAAATAGTGACATGTGTTCTTTTGAAACACCAACTTTTCCTCGCGGGTATAGTAAAAATCTCCAAATATTATCATCCTTTTTTTCTTGACCTTCTTTCGTTAATGGTGTTGATGGTGAATAAAACCTTTCACTTAAAATGAATTGTGATGTTTCCATATGGGAGTAAATATCTTGAAAATCTTTGACTATCCAAATATATGAAGTCAAATGAAAAAAGTCATCCTTATTAGGTTCAGGATTTGATTTCTGCTTTGCGTTCATAATTAAGAAAAAAATATTTTGAATTATGAAAAAATAAGATTTTTTTTTTCGTAAATTAATGTTTAAGCGTTTTTCTAAATGTGTGACAGGAATACGCCCCTTTTGCAAAACCTGTTAAACCTGTTCAATCGAAATTATGGACAATCACAATCGAACAAAAAAAATGGACTCTAAGCCATCAAAAAACTTCTTACTAAATTGCGTTCCATAAATCCAATTAAATAATCCTAGAATTACGCCTCACTAAAAGGTTATCGGGATTCCGATCATCGACAAACCTATTAACCTATTGTGTTGTGTTTGTATTTTTTCACAAAAAAATAAGTTGTATTATCTTATCTTATCTTATCATAAACAAACTCGTGCAATTTTGTAGATCCTGCATGTTATGATCATAACATCCAGCCACATTTAGCATAGCGGGCTTTCATTGTGATTGGTCAATTTTGCCGATCACTTTTTATTATTGACGAAATTCTATTGGCTGATAAAATCACGTGATTTAACATGAATCAAATCGAAAAGTAATTAATCAAAAGAAGAAAATAGTTAATCAAAAGAAAAATAAGCCCTGTTCATTTCTAGATTGGATCGGATTGATTGAAAATTAAGGTCTTGTATGATTGGTTGCTAATGCTATCAGGAGGTCGATCAATGTGAACAAAATTTTTGCAGTTCACCTTGATCGATCTTTTTTTTACGCGTTACGTCCTTGTACATATCATTTCCTTAAAATAAAAAATGTCTAACCCAAATTTTACTACCTTTCGTTCAATTATTCCAAAACTACCAAATCC
>CAMKVN010002359.1:0-13918 GCA_946474995.1 Funneliformis geosporum
TTTTTTTATATTTAAAAATCTGTCTGACACTGAAAATCCGTTGTATTGTAAAATTCGTTATATCAAAATTCGCTGTAAAAAGAGTTGACTGTACAAATAAGTAAATTTTTTTGTATGATCAACAACTCCTATTAAATTAATTGAATAATAGCTTTTATGATTAATATATTTTTCAGAATTTTTTATTGTAGGTAAATTACAAATATAAGAACTAATAATAGCTCCAATTACTTTTTTAAAGAAGAGTTAAATGAAAAAATAAATTCAAATCCATAAGAAATTTCATCAATTTGACTTTCATTTGGTCAACTAATTATATTAAAAAATTGATCCTACATTACCTTTAGAAATCTATCTGTATAATTAACTACAGATGCTTGACTAATTTCTAAAGTTTGTTTAAAAATTCTATATGATATATTATTTGCAAGTTGTCAAATAGCAATTGCAACTTAAATTTTTATATTAATATTTCTATTATTATTATAAAAAGGATGATTTTGTAAATAAAATAAAAGTAAATTAAAAGTTGATTTGATAATTCTAAAATATACTTTAAAATTATTTTTGATATTTGAATTATTAGTTAAATTTGAAAAAATATCTATCTAATATCTATTTGTCTTTGATCTTGAATTTTTAAAAATAGGTGAATTTTAAAAAAAAAGTTAAATAATAAAATAACAAAATATTCATATCATCTTCCTTCACTTTATCAATTTCATTATTTATTATATTTAAAATAACAAATATAAATAAAAGAACTAATAATTACTGTTTTTTCATTGTTAAAAAAATATATAACATTCTGATACAAATATATTAACTAATCAATTTAGTTCACTCATAATTAAAGAGAATCTGATTTACCATTTCATATAGGTAAACATATATGATTTAAAATAAGTAAAGATCTGCAAAAACCTGTTTTTAACTTGCATAAGAAAACAGATTTGAATAAAGTTAAAAACCCTAATACTGCATAGGATTCATAAAGTAAAATATTTGTATAACAGTACATAAAAGCAACAAAAATTTGTGAAATTACCAATTGAATTTATTAAATGTAAAATACTAATCTGTATTATAAATTATGATAAAAATGTTATGTAATTTCTAATGTTCCAACATTCAAAATTTGTAAAAATTATTTCTAATAATCATCAAATGTTTCAAAATCAAAATAATAAAACAGATATCAAGAATTATCATTTTGAAAGTTTAGATAAGAATAATAAATTGAATGAAGAAATGAAATCATTTAGTATTCTAGCTTGTGTTCAATGTAATAATTACATAAAAAAAATTGATCTTAATGAAACTATCAGGATTTATTTATTCTATTCCTGTTATTTTTGATGAAACACAATTACAGTCAATGAAAAGTTTAATGAAAAAAGAAGAGCTAATATTTGAAATATTGGTTGGATTTTTAAATGAAACTAATTAATCACAATTTCAAGGATTAAAATCAAAAAAAAAGATAAGCTTTTGATAATTCTGCAACAAATTCAGAATCTTAAGCTAACTAATAGTGATGAAACAGAAAATACAATATAAATAGCAAAATAAAATAATTGTAATATTAAATAAAAATTTTTTTAATTTTATATAATTCTATATAAGGAAAAAATACTAGACTGCAATTTAACCTATTACATCTGTTATAGATAAAGATTGAATATAAATACATTGTAGGATTAAGCTTATAATATTATATAAGATAAATTTTTATACTAATAATATTTTATATTAATAGAAAGATACAAAATTAAAAAAATAACCTATTTTCTTTTCTATCAACTACTATCTATATACAGTATTATTAATATATAAACTACTTATTAAATTCAAGTATGCAAATGCAAAAAAAAAAAATAATAATTTATTTAAATTTTAAAAAGTAAAGTTAGCTTATTTTACTATTTAAACATTCTCACTTTCTTTATCATCAATAGTTGTTCTTTTAAATTTTTGAAATTTAGTCGTACCTAATAAAGAAATGCAAACTTTATGTTTTGATCTAATCTTATTTAATAATTCTAAGAATTCAATATTTTGTTGATTTTCTTTTGGAAATAATGAAATTAATTCTCTTAATGATATTAATTGTTTCACTATTCTACATGTAAATAATAACAAAAAAAAAAAATCGAGCTATTAATATATAATGTTAAAATAGTTTTATAATTAAAAATAAAATTTTGAATACCTTTCATTTATTGAATGTTTAGTAATATCCCATCTTTTATCGACAATAATTTTTAACCACATTTCAGCAATACCATCATAAAATCCAATTTCTTGAGATATTTCATATCCTTTTTCACATCCTAGTATATGACCTTCTAATTTTCCTGATTTTATTCCTTCTTTTATTCCATCTTCTCTACCAAATTCTATAAACCTATAAATGACAAAAAAAGTTAAAAGATAAAAGAATTAAACGAGTTTAATACTTAAGTAACATACTTACATGGATTCGATATTAACTATATCATCAAGATCTAATTCTGTCTTCAGTTGTTGCTCCATTGAAAATTCGTTAAGTTCATATGACGATCTTTCAAAGCCACACCACATCGTATATATAATAAATATTTAAAAATTTAATCTATTTTTTTCACCACTTTTTTTTTTTTTTTTTTTTTTTTGACATTACAAAAATTATGTCGGGAATTCCTTCAGGTGCAATGTTAAATATCGATCAAATTGAAGTTGTTAGGTCTAGGATGATACAAGTCTGGAGTGCTCAAACTGAATTTTTAGAATTTCTAGCTTCTGCAGAAGATCCCAATTCAATTAGTTGGTAAGCTTTAAAAAAAAAAATTTTTTTTCTTTTTGAATTCTTTTATATATATATATATATTTTATGAATATTCTTCAATTTATGTTTTTACTAAGGGCCGATTATTTGAATAGATTTAATATTTTTTTATCAAAACATACTGGTCTATCAAATACTTTTATCGATTCAAATCTACGTAAAAACATTTTACACCCAAAAGATGCTCCTCCTGTTGAAGTCGAACAAACTTTTATTACTTTATTACGTACAAAACAAACACCCGAAATTGAAAATTTAGAAGAAGAAATAAAACACGAGATTTCTTCACAAGAAAATTTATTAGATTTAGAATTAGAAACTAAAAAGAATGATGATGATAATAAATGGGATAAATTATTTGACGAGTGGGATAGAAGATATAAAGAACATGACATTATTGCTAATAATGCTTCTGATATTTGTGAAAATATTTTAGGTGATATTAATCTTAAAAAAAGATTGGATGATAATATCGGTTTAGATAAAAGTGATGATGCGGAGAATATTGATATTAAACAAGATTTAACAATGGAAAAAATTCTCATTTTCATGTCTAGTGGTAAATAAAAATTAGATATCATTAAATTAAACCTTTTTGATTGCAAAATAATAAAAATAATTAATGTAATGATATCAGGGATTTTATTACTTGTTATTACTGTTTGGTTTATTAATTAATTATAATTATATATTACTGTAATTACTATTTATAATTTTTTTTTTTTTATTTACATGCAGGAAGTCTAGAGCAAATATATATTATATATTATTGTATATACAAAATTTTAATGCATGAAGTTACGTACACTAAAACCACTAGGAGTGATTCCATGAAAATCGCTTCCGAACATTTTCATCAATCCAGCTCATTATTTTTTCAAAGTTGACATTGACGGGACTCTTAAATCCCGATGTCAACATTTCAACCTTTTTGAGCCCTACTTCCTGCTTAATGAATTCTTGCCCAAATGCTTGCCAGATGGGCATCTTCTCGGGTTTAAGAGATCGATATTCTTTTAGGTTAGTGAGATCAGATGCGAAGAAATAAGCATCATCTTCGGCTTGTACGAAACTGATATCCATTCCACACCAAGTTTGTTGTCCGTTTGGTGAGATGCTGCAATAACATATATAACTAGTTGTTAAATCTTTCTATATAGCTTATTAAATAATAGAAAATTTTTTTTATATACCTGTAACCCCAGATAAGGTGGAACTTGATCGCACCTTTGGGAATAACTTGTAGTTCACAGGAATAATCGTCCTTTATTGAAAGACTATCGAGGAAGCGAACTACTGAAGGAACAATTCTCAAACTCTATGTAAAACAAAACGAAATCAAATAACATTAATATTATATCATAGATAAAAAGATAAAAGAGATATAAATAATTTACTTACATCGATAAATTTGTTGAAGTTATGCACATATGCAGAATTTAACTCCTCTTTTAAGAATGCAAATAACTTGTCCTTGTGTGGATTAGAAAAGTCTTTCTTTGTATAATATTCTGTCGCAAAATCGTGTAAAACCAAGGTGTATTCATTTTTACGCCAGCTTATATCGGCGCCATACTATTATTAATACAAGAGAAATCATTAAATAAATATACAATATTAAGGACATTGAAAATATGATATTTACCGGATAATACTGCAATTTTAGCGTATCAAAATCAAAGTTGAGTATATTAATATCAGATCTTTTCTTATCACTAAATATACGTTTACACTCGCAGGCTGCCTGTGTCACCATAACTATCTCCTCAAAATCTTCAAGGAATGTATCCACAAAGTTCTTTATGCTATTATAATCATATCTGAAAGTCAAAATTCCTGATGGCTGATCGTAGATAATATTGGCTAACATATTTAAAAGTAAAATAGAAAAACTTGTTAAAAGGGTATATTTAATTACATTAATTCTTATGGTAAAGCATATATATAAAACCAAATTAATTACTAACTATTTAAGAAAACATCAACCATCCTCGGTAAATATCTAGATTGCAGACAAGTGGTTAAAATTACCTAATGCAAGAAAAAAGACTCTTGTTAGATTTCCGAGTTTTATAAATAATATAAAAAAATATCAATTAACTTACCTCTGGATTGGTTGTTTTTGTTAAACGTGCACCGGCAAGACGTACAAAAACGTCACTGAATATATTCAAGCAAAAATCATTTGCCCTAGGAAATCTTGCCAACAGGGACCTTATGTTAATCTTGAAAGTAGGTATCGTAGTAGACAGTGATAAAGGAGCGTTCGAATCGAGAAAATCCAATGACTTATTGATTTCTTTATCAAAATCCACCTCAGGTGACAAACGTTTAATGGCTTTTATTTGCTCCCTGATTCTGACTGGTTCTAATTTTACTTCTTTTTCGTTAAAACAAGCCTCTACTTTCTCGTAATCTATGCGTGCTCTTTAAATTACAATAATGAAATTAGTAAATATAATTAACAAACATGTATCAAATTGTGATAGATATATACATACCGAGCTATTGCCACAATTCTTGCAAGTAAAAGTTCTTCAACCGCAGACCTAAAATAAGGTTATTAGAAAGTCCGTTCAACAATTAAAATAAATTAAAACTATTTCATATTATAAAACCATACGAGTTAAAATTTGTTTCCGAAATTTCAAATGTCCTTTTTGTTGATCGTGGTGGAGATGAAGCTATTTCATCTTCCTTCATCTTATCAAAACTCCGCTTGCGAGTATGATCAGATAAATTCGAATATTTGAGAAATTGTCGAGTTGATTTTTCTGAGAGATCATCTATTTTTGATTTTTTATCAAATATTGTATTTCCTAAACAAATCGTCTGAATTGAAGTGATTCGATGCGTTGGCTCCTTATTTTTAACATCGAGAAGATACTTTTTCGTTGGAGGCAGACGACTTAATCATTTGAAAGGAAAAATATATAGATATGTATATATATTTTAATCTAACAAAAGATTTAATAACGAAATTAAAATAAAAATTTCTAAATACCTAAAGGTGGCCAGACTATACACTATACCATTTGCCACCATTCCTGCAATAAGATAATACCCTTTATCGGGAATAACCTTACGCGAAAGCATTTTACCAAAGTCTTTGACGTCATAAAATTCCAAGATCAAATTTTGAGTTGTATACAGCTTGCTCCTTTCATCTGGGTCTAAGATTATTTCTTGCGGTACATCAAGGAAAAGTTTTCTGGCCGTCGATTCCAGTCGAGGAATCATTACAATAGATCTCAACATTATAAGTATATCAATTAAACAATTGTGATCGTAGCTAAGTTTGTTTTCACAAAACTTAATTTTATCTAAAAATATATAAAAATGATATATATAAAAATGATAATCAGTAAACTTCAATGAAAATCCTTAATAAATTAAATAATTATAAATTTTACCATGCTCTATTCCTTGATTCTCGTCTTCAATAAAAATCCTGCCGCTTCGAGTATCAATTCCGATTTTAATATAATAATTTTTTGAATCGCCACATAATCTTATACGCAATTTTGGTACCATTAGGTATTTTCTTGCCACTTCATCCGAGAAAGATGATTCCGCTGAAACTGAATCAGAAACCAACTCTATAACATTAAATGAATTAGAAATGTATTTATAAATTAACGATAATCAACATGTATAAATGAACGTAAGACTTACCATTATTTTCGTTGACTATTTCAAAGTCATTTTCAGTGTAAACTCCCGCTTCATCATTTTTCAAAATCTCAACAAATTTATCGATAATTGAACAAGCGTGTTGCTGCGTTATGGACAACATTAAATGCTCTATATTTAGATTGGTTGGGTCCTACAGATGATACAAGGCTGTGATTAATGATAGAAATTTTCAAAAAAATCAAATAATTCAATGCGATAATATTAAATTTAAAAACGAAAAAATTTTACAAATTTCCATTCAACAACTATCCATTCATTAGCTTCATAGCCTTTCAACCCGGTCCAACGAACGCGTAAAACTTTATGCGGATAATTAATTCCGCGAGTATCGTTCAAAGCTCCAAGCTTCACATACTTTGTATCAGTATACCAATGTGCTCTTTTAAGAGTTTTTTTTGACGAATAAAGTAAAGGGCGATCAGACTCTTCAGTTATCACAGAAATTTCAATAATATCGTGGTTTTTAACCTCAGAAGACATTGAATTCGACGCATGTGGGACATTTGGACGCATGTTTATTTGCGCTATTTATGAAAAATTAAATATTATTGGTTCAATGAATATAATGAAAAATCAATACAAGCGTTAAAATTACGAACCTGGCACAGGTTGCTTAACAAAACTTTAAAGAAAAAAATTACCAAATGTTAATTTTGTCTTGGGAAGAAAAAAATAAAAATATTAACAATACATTGGATAAATTACCTCCAATAAAATATCCTCAAAACGCTTTCATCTTCATTCATAAGCATTTCAAAATTATTAATCCATCTCGTTTGTTTCATATTAACTGCCTATTAAAATCAACATAATATTAGGGTATAAATTTCAAAAAAGAATTGCATTAAAAATATTACCTGTTGAAACAATATATTAAGTTGAAGATCTAAACAGTAATTGTCTGATATAACATAATTGTTAAGAATAATTATTATAAACATTGTTACAATTTTGAATTGAAATAGAAAAGGATACGTAAATATTCATATAAATTGACCAAAGGACAGAATTTAGCTGCCTGCAGTGAAGCGGATACCTCTGATGCCTCGGAAATTGCTGGATGTTTCATACTACTCGTAATCCTTTCTGGAATAGGCAGTGGTGGTGGGGACAAGAACTGAGTTTGAATCATTCCCTTTAATCTCAATAGTTGATCATCATGAAATGTGAATTTCACATCTAAAGATTTTGGGAGGAAAAGCAATTTGGTAAATTTGATGTATTTTTAATATTATGAATAAAATATTAATTCTTTACCATTGAATGTTCTGTCACTTGCTGATTGGATGAGAAAATTCAGATCGACCATCCACCAAAGTTCATTAATTTCCATAATATTACAAAGTGTCAAAACCACCTTAAAATGTGATCAATATATGTTAATATGTTTAAAAATCACGACAAAAGATCCTTCAAATATTACCTCAAATTCTTTGTCAACTAAGAACTTTATTTTACCGTTCGAAATGCTATAGTTTCTCATACACTCTGGTATTATTTCCTGTGTTAATATGCGTAATTGGATGATACCATTTAAAGCTTCTAATGTCTCTTTAGCTTCGTCGTCGTTCAGAATGTCAGGCGCAAATCGTTCCTATATCATGAAAAATATTTTTAAGATTTTGTTAAAAGGAAACAATAATTCTCCTATAAATACCTTAATCATACTAGGAAATCTCTTATAAGTTCCCTCCTTAAGCACGTCAGACGAATTTATGATGTCTGGTGACCGTAGACTAGATTACAAATACAAATTTAAGAACATAATGATCTATTTAAAAGGGAATCTCTAATACTATTGATTATTACCTAGAACTGGGCATAAAGAAACTCCAATCGTGCATACTTCTCTCAACTTGGCTACTTATATTTTTTTGGCTTTGTACGGCCTCGTAATGTAACTAAAGAATGAAAGAATTAATAATTCAATAAAGTAAAGCCTTTTTTGATAATTAATTAACAAGTCGAATATATTTCTACAATAAAGACTTCTTATCAAGATTTAAAAATATCTTAATTAAATTATCTAGAATACCTACCTCATAGTCGCGTACTAAGTCAGCTTTTTCAGACCAAGAGACCAAAGTTTTTAATTTTAGCCAATTACTACGTTGTGGTAATAGGTAGCTAATCATGAAAGCTTTTCTACGGTCTGTATCTGGCTCCGATATTCTATGTAACAACGAAAGATTAATTTCTTAGGTACCAGGATAGATAAATTGAATTCAAGCCAAATTTTTAATAACTTACGGCTTATGAATGAATGTAGCTAGTCGGTCGTAAGCATCGCCATTAACGGCGTCTACCACCTCGGTTAAAGGTTTCCAATGTTCCAGTTTTGCAGAATGAGATCGCTGAATCTCGATGTTATTTGAAATATCCATGATAAATTAAGTTATTTAGTGGTTAATTTATAAGTTGAAAAGAGAAAAAGGTCCAAGATTGATTTCGTAAAAGCGAATTTTTTTAAAATTATTGGAGAAACTGCGAGAAATCGTCTTTATTTATTTTCTGATAATTTGCCACCTGACCCTGCAAGCTTCGTGTAACATTATTGACGCATTCGCACTTTAATAGGAAAGCAAATTTTGATGAAGAAAAACACGTGCGCGAAAATCTTTAATTTGATAAATTCTAATGTTGAACTTTATCTGCAAATTTTGAATAATCACTAGATATTTAACAATCTAGGATATGATAATATTAAACTTTATCTAAACCTATAATATAAACAAATAAAAATTAATCTGTAAATAAATAATTATCATTCATTATTTAATTTATGTTTCTTTTAATAAAAATAAATATAAATAAAAAATTTAGAAATTTATAATATTATTTTATTATATATGTTTAACAACTAATTTTATTAAATATTTATCTTTATAAAAATTTCTAAATAAATTAACAATTTCATAATTTTTAAATAATAATAAATAATAAGTTGTGATCTTAGAAAATCAAGCATGTTTAGGTTAATATCTCTACCAGGTATTTTGTTATAAGAATAAAATCTTAAAAATACTATTTAAGTAAAAAATAATAATAATAAATAAAATTGATATACTAAGCAACTAATTAAAATAATCCAAATCATCAGATTTTAAAATACTGAAAATTGGTTGAAAATAGTCTAATTTATAAATGTGAACAAAGATTATTTTTAATTAAAAGTCCAACTTTCTGACAGTTTTGAAAATAATTCAAACTGTAAAAAAAAATTTATAAGGTTTGTTATGAAAATTGTTGTTGAGATTTCTAACTTGTAAATAAGTAAGATGGGTTTTACTTAAGTCTAGAATATTAAGATTAAAGTTAATAAAAATTGTTCAATTTGTTGAAGTCAATTTAAGGATATATAGCTTTAAACATTATATGCAGCTAGTTATATCTGATGAAATTACCTTTCTTAATATGATAAAATTGATGAAACTGAAATAACAAAACTAGTTTTTTATTAATGACAAAATTATTTTACTTAATTGTTCAAATTATATTTAACTTAATCTAAATTCCTTAAATTAAAATACATTAAAAAATATAATAATTTTATATTTATTCATATAAATATATTAAAAAGACAAAACCTTTTGACGAAACTACAATTTTTCAAAAAAGAGTTTAGGCAGGTATTATTATGTGTAATAATTGAAAGTAAGTTTGAGTTATTAATAATTGATAGAAGATTTGCATTTGTGATATTATTATTATTGATTAGAACTGTAGAAGACATTTCATTAATATGATTAGTTTAAGATTATACACTCATTGAAAAATTATATTCGATTAAATTATAAAGCCGATAGTAGTAATCAAATTTCTCATTTCGTTCTTAATTTCATTTACTGATGATTCTATCAGACCAATTTGTTAAAGATTATTTGTAATAGTAGTAATAAAAGCGAATATATCATTAGAAATAGTTACTATTTGAATATCTTGGATTTATGATAAGATAATGTAGTGTTATCAGTCATAAAATATTCGTCATGTGAGAAAAAACATAATTTAGATCAGTAACATATGTAACATCGTATTCAATATTATACATAATTTTAAAATGATTAAGATAAATCCTATATCTTTTTCATTTTGTTAGTGATCTATGATATTATTCTTGATAAGACTATTTTATCGCTAATTGTGAGTAGTCTATTTTCTATATTATTAAGTATTTCTTGAATGAGTTTTAGAGCATCAATAGTAATATCTGACGAAATTACCTTTCTTAATATGACGAAATTGACGAAACTGAAATAATGAAACTAGTTTTTATTAATGATAAAATTATTTTACTTAATTGCCAAAATTATATTTAACTTGATCTAAATTCCTTGAATTAAAATACATTAAAAATATAATAAGTTTATATTTATTCATATAAAAATATAAAGAGATGAAACTTTTGACGAAACTATAATTTTTTAAAAAAGAGTTTAGGCAAGTATCACTAAGCATTAATAACATTTGAAACTACTGGGATAGTTTATTTGTCATCATGCTTAGGATAGGTATTTTTAATAGTATTAGCATAAGGAATAGTATTGTTAAACTTATTAAAAATAGTTATTACATGAAGGATAGTAAGATTCTGATTTAAAATGATCATAAAGCGGTTTGTAAGGATTGGATGGTTTGCAGTTTATATAATTTTTATATTTATATCTAAGAGTACTATAGCTTCGACAATATTTGGTAGATAGTTTTATCCAATATAAGATTTTTCCTTTAAATTTTTGAGGCTATGCCACTGTAGTATCAAGATCTTTAAGAGTTGTAAAATTGATAAATGTATATGGTCCGAGTCTGTATTATTAATCATATAGAATAAAGCAATTCTAACATTAGTATACGTAAAAAAATTGCCTAACTGTTATTAGTCAGTATTGAAAAGAAGACCAGTGAGTTTTAGTTTATATTGTTGTTATAAAGCAGTTTGCATTAGATCAATATCAGTTGATTCTACTCTAAGAGTTGTTTTGAGAAATTGAATAGACCAGAGTTTGTCATAAAATGGTTTGATGATATCAACATTTCAAATATAATAAAGGCAATCTGCTACAGATCTCAGATAATCTGGTAATCGCTTTATATCTGAAAAAAGTTTCGTAATACGTTAAATTTGACAAATAAGGGAATATCTGATACTTTAAGGATCCTGCAGATCTATGGTAGTGAAGATTAGATTATATTATATTTTCTATACTTTTGTAATAACATGTGTTATTTCCTCTATTAATCAGAAATAAACTGAAAATTTTCTAAATTTGATAACAATAGGTAGAGCCTTGATAAAGGAAGAATTAAAAATGATGTCATTATATTTTTTAAGGTTATAGACCCCTCTTATCATAAAATCAATTAAGAAAATTTATATAACTTAACATGTAAGTAATAATTTAAATTACGATTTTTGAATTGATAACTATAAAAAAAATAAATTAAAAGGTTACAATAATTCCACATGATTTTTACTTTAGAATTATAAAATTAAAAAAATTACTTTATTAAATTTTCTAAATAAATAAAACTATAATGATAATTTATAAAAAAGAAATAATTTTATTTTCAAAAATTAATCTTTATGAATATTAATTTGAAATGTAAAAATTATTTCTGCTTTCAAGATTACGAAATCTTTACTCTATCTTTTTTACTATCCTTAATATATTTATTATCTGCTATTTTATTATTTTTCTCTACTATATTATGATTTTCTATTGGTGTTATTAATTGCTGTTTATCATTAATTATATATTGACTAATTTCCCTCTTTTACTCAGATGCATAATTTTATATGTTTTTTAATAAATGCCTTTATTAGAAAATATTTTTCACATTTTTTATACACTAATTTATGATATAATTTACACAATATACTTGGGCAATATTCATCATAACCAGAAAGCTGATACAAAAATATTCTAGAGTATATAATAAATTAAGAAAATGCTTATTCTGTTCTTGTATAATAGGAGAAAGAAATCTATTATTTAGTGATAAAAGTTTAAAGGTATCAGATACTTGTGAAATTTTACAATAATTTCTATTTTCATATTTACATAAATCCAAAGAGTATTTGCAAACCTGCAAATGATGATCAATCTATTCCTATGTTTCTTTCTCAATATCTGAAAATATAAAATTATCATGACTTTTAACTTATACAGCAATAACTAGTTATTCATTGATAAGATCTTATTTTCTGAGCTTACAAAGGTTTTCACCAGCATGTTTAAAATTTTTGTGATCAAGTTTATCATCAATCACAATTATTTAACCATTTATATTGCCAAGGTGATTTCTATAATTAAAGGTATTTAATATGATGCCTGCTAATTTGCCAGATAATGATACTACGTTTCACTCTATAGAATTATATGCTGATTATCCCAGTACATGTGTTCGCATTATAAGATAATTTAAATTAAGTTTCTTAAAAAATAACAAATATTTTAAAATATTTGCAAGTAAATAAGGGTTCTTATCAGATCTACCATCTGTTAATAAGCACCAAATAGGTTTTACTAAACCTTCATAATGGGTAAACTCACAAAAAGCCTTCTCTTTTTTAATTATCATAAGATTAGACATATGTGTTTCACAGGAAGTACTCAGAAAGCATTCAGAATGAATAAAGATTCTCATTTTTCCAGAACGTAAAGATTTATTGGTATTGCTAGGATTAATTATAAGATAAATAGATGAAATCAGTTTATATTTAGATGATACTAGAAAATCATGATTTGAAATAGATATAGACTCATTTGATATCTGTATAGTTTTAAAGATTTTTCCAACTGCAGTAATACCTAATGGAACCTTAAAATAATAATTTATAATTAATATTAAAACAATTAATTAAAATAAAAAAACTTAGAGCAATGACCTAAGCTTTATTATTCAGCGAAATTAAAATAAAGCTTTGTAGAAATGCTGATGTGAAAGTTTGATCAATGCCAAACAATAATATTTATTATTATGATTATTCATTTTATTTCTTCCAATTGTATTTGTGTCAGATAATGATATTGCTTTGCTTCCATTATTTCTGAATGATGAAGTTGCATATAATTTTGTACTGTAGTGTTATCTTACGATACTAACGAATGAAAATTAGTATTGACGCAAGATTAACAAAGGATTTAGCTTTAAGACTTTATAATACGATTTATGGAGAGCTTCTGAAGGTTTATCGATCAAATATATTTCAAGTCAAAGTATAATTTATGGGTTAAGTAATTTAGAGTTTTATTAAAGAAAAGAATTATTACAAATGTATTATTTGCATACAAGTGTTTTAGTAATTATCTTATTAATGATAAAACTAAGTAAATTCTCTGTCGTTTATGAAGTTCTAAAGCTACCCTATTTATAAGAAATTTGATAATATAA
>CAMKVN010002360.1:0-13914 GCA_946474995.1 Funneliformis geosporum
TTTGATTTGTGATTAAAGTTTATGATTTAATTGTAATTTAATTGATGAAATCGTTCTAATCAAATGATTCATTTATCATTCGATGGAAAGATATTTATGATCGCTCCATCAAACAATGCTTAAATTGTTCAATTGAATAATATTTTGGATCGTTCTATCAAACGATGTTTAAATCGTTCGATTGGAACAATATTTTGGATCGTTCTATCAAATGATGCTTAAATCGTTCGATGGAATAATATTTTGGATCATTCCATCAAACGATGCTTAAATCATTCGATGAAATGATATTTTGGATCGTTCCAATTAAACGATGCTTAAATAGTTCGATTGGAATGATATTTTGGATCATTCCATCAAACGATAAATGAATCGTTCGATTGAAACGATCCAAAATATCGTTCCATTGAACGATAAATGAATCGTTTGATTGGAACGATCCAAATATCGTTCCATCGAACGATTTAAGCATCGTTTGATGGAATGATCAAAATACCATTCCATTGAACGATAAACGAATCGTTCCAATCGAATGATGCTTAAATCGTTTGATAAAAAATATTTTTCCAATCAAATAAATGTTGCAACCAATCAACAAATTAATACATGTTGCAATAAATTAATAAAATTTTTCAAATGTTGCAACTATGTTGCAACATATTCATAAAGGTTACTATCTTTATCTTCTACTATATCTATCATTCAAGTAAAAAAAAAAATATTGAAATTCCAAAAACTCAAGTAAAAAAAGTTATATGTAATATCAATTCAATGTATTATAATATATTCAAAATAAAATATAAAAAATATAAAAGCAAATAAAAAATATATATTAAGCAAAAATTAGTTTTAATAAATATATCTTTCAAGAGTTTTTATTAAAACCTTTCAAACTTTTAATTTAAATGATAAGCTTTATCATATCTTTTCTTTTACAAGGATAAACTTTTAACTTGTTAATACAAAGCTGAAATTTATTCAAAAATATTATTTGTTCAATAATACTTTATTTTTTTAAAAAAAAACAGTTTTATATTTTTTTTTTAATACAAAAAATAATATTATGAAAGATTTATAAGTTTAAAAGCAAAATTGCTTGTTTTTCAAATAAGAACTACTAAAAGTTAATAAGAGTATTCGGGTTTTTAAGCTGATAAATTAATAGTCATAAATTTAACAAATAATTATATAAAAAAATCATAAAAAAGTTATATAGCTTGCTTATCAATGAAGTAAAAAGTATTTTTACTATATTTTTCTAGTAAAATAACGTCTGTGAAGTTGTGAAGACATTTTTACTATATTTTTCTTAGTAGAAAAAATACTTTTAAAGCTGTATAAGCACTTTTTGCTATATTTTTCTTAGTAAAAAAGGCATTTCTAAAGCTGTAAAGGAACTTTTGCTATGATTTTCTTAGTAAAAAAATATTTCTGAAGTCACAAAAACGTGTTTTGCTATAGTTTACTTAGTTAAAGTCATTACTGAAACTTTGAAAATAACTTTATTATTGATTCGAATCAAATCAAATATTTGAATATTTAATTTAAATTTGATTGAATCGAATCAAACATTAATTTAAATTTGATCAAATAAATTATTCTTTGATTTGAATTTAATCAAATTAAATCAATTATAAATTTGAATTTGAATTTGATTTGATTTTCAAATTAAATATTCAAATATCAAATCAAATTGTGAAATCCTATTAATAATGCTATTTAAAACTTATTTTAATATGTTATTTAAAAATTTAAAAACTTTTTAAAACCTTTAATATGCCTTTTTTTAAAACTAAATCTTGATTAAACTTAGTTGAATTTAGAAAAACCCATTAGAAGTTTAGGTAAAAATATTTATTATAAACAAATATTTTAATCTCAAATATCTTAAAACTCAAATTTTTTAAAAATAAATTTAAAGAAGCATCTTTATTTAAATTATTTTTAAAGTAGTATTTCTTGTTATTGTTATTTATTCAGGTTCTAAGAATTCAAAAATGTAAAAAACTCAGAAGGATGTACAATAATAATATTTGATAAGCTTTTTAGAGTATACTAATCAAATGGCTATATTTTTCTGAATTTTAATCATTTTCTAATATTAAAGATATTAGTTAAAATGGTATACCAAAGAAAACTTCATTTCCATAATTATTGTATTATCATATAATGGATCATAATATGTTACTTCAGTTGGTAAGATCATTTGCAAATTCTTATGTATTAATTGAAAATTATGAGAGTAGGTTTCTTTATGTATTAGAAATGTATCATAGGTTTTTATATTTATATTATTTAATATCATAATATTAAAATTCTATTTATATAAATTTTTAAATATTTCTGAAACCTTTTAGGTCTCTAATTTTCTATTAGTATAACTGGTTCAGTTAGTAATACTGCTTTAATTTTATACTATTTATTAGCATTTTAAAGATCTTTCTATTTATAGTTCTTAATTTATATACTATATTATCAAGATCAGCATGAATGTAATATAGTCTTTCTATTAATCTTTAATTTTTTTATTGTGAATATTACTTTTGTACATTAAAACTAGGTCTCCTATTTTAAATATTTGTATTTTTAGCAACTTCTCATTATATCATTCCTTTTGTTTTTGTTGGGATTTCTTAATATTTAACTATATCTCATTAATTTCATAATCCATCCTTCCTGTATTTGTCATACATGATTAAGTAGTTCTGTTATATTATCTGATATTTATAAAACCTGAATGGCTATTGTTTATACTTGAAATTCTATTAATAGTATTGCATTCCTTCTATAGGTCAAGTAGAATGATTCGTACCTTGTAGTACTATGCCATTTTATTCAATAAGCAAATAAAGTTGAGATTAAGACGATTGATTATTCACAGGAATTCATATGTAAGACTAAATTTGGGATGCAATATAAAAAATTTGGGTTGGAATTTGATATTGAATTTTCTTAACAATTAATAGTAAGTACGGTCAACGGTCGGTCAGAGGCCTTTGACCGACCGATATCGGTTACGGCTATGACCGGTCATGACCGGTCATGACCGTAACCCTAATGCCTATCAATGATTAATAAGTGTAAAAAACCTTAGTTTGGAAAAATAAATTTTTTGGAAAGTTTTTAATTTATTTAGTAATTCATTTAAGATTGATTACATATGATATCAGATTATCATGTGACACAAATTCTCTTTTTAATGCTTAGAAAATTTTTTTTGTATATGACTTCTTTCGAATCTTTCCAATATAACTAAAAAAGCTGAAAAACAAAAGAAAACAATTACTTTCAGTTTTAATAATTTTATGGCAGTATGAAGTTCCATTATAATTGATTATTGTTACCGTTGAGTTTCAAAATATTCGAAACGATCGAAATCATTTCTTTTGAAAATAACTATGAATGAACATCGAAAAATTTATCGAATTTTCGAATGTGCAAATCACTAACAATTATCGATATCATAAATCATATTGAACATGGAAACAAACAGTTCGTAACCATTCCACGTTCTTCCCATAGGTTTCTGCGCAAATCATCATTAAATACAGCAATTATTTTAAAATTCGATTAACGTCCAATCAAATTACATCGAAAAACCACGTGACAAGACACCTTCTTGAATCAACTACGTATATTACTGACTTGGTTTCAATAACGATGCGCTTAGAAAAACTGCTTTGAGAATTCGAAATTTATTAAATTCACAAAGAGGATAATTCGGGGGTTTTTTTTGCCGGAGTCCTTTGAATTAACAGAATTTGGAAACACACAAAAAAAAAAATAATAATGACGTGTGCAATTTGTTCGATTTATTTAGCAAATTCCTTTTTACATAATCTCTATATTCACAATAATCTCTTGTTATAATACTATCATCCCAAATTCTAAATTGGTCTTTATTACTATTAGGACCGATCATTCTATAATGATTCAGTTGATTATTCGGTTGATGGAGAATTCTTGAGTTAGAATTGGTGGACGTTATTTTATTTTATTTTCTATGATGAAAAATTTTTAAAAAAACAAAACAATTTGGAAAATTGGATTTATTAAACTTGCCACTTTCATACGCCTTATTAGAACAATCTTCCCTAATTTTTTATGAATTTTGAGGCTAGTTTGTGATTGAAAAAGATGCCACAATAAGACTTCTCGGAATATTAATTAGTTGAACGCGTCAGCCAGCTATAGTATAGTGATCTTCTTGATATATATCCAAATTAAGCAAACAAATTTGATGCGAATTTCGTCAGGATCTTTCAACCCATCATGGAATGCATAAATTTCTAATTCCGAGTTAATTTTTATAATTCAATGGACTAAGGTTTACGGTACGATCATGGAGTAAAGATGTCCTAGCAATCAAAAATAATGCATCAGTAACTACGCATCATCATTAACCCAATTCGAGAGAAATCGTTGTTAAATGACAAGAATGATGTGACTTTAACAAGGCAACGATGTTACAAGCAAGAGATCAAATTTCAACCTGAATTTGGCAAAAGTTCTTTTGAGGTAATGCTTGGTGTTTGCAAGAACCAGAATGCGATTTAATATTCGATACATTTTTTTATCACTCGTTATCATTACATCATAAAAAAAAAAGATTCTAGAGACCATTTGAAAATTATCTGATGAGATATCGCAAAAAGAAAGATAAGAAATCCTTGATTATAAAATGATAAATCGTATCGAAATTCATGATGGTTACCTGAAAAGATCAAGCATTATTTCAAGTAATCGCATCAGCTTGACAACGACATCATTACTAAAGAAGGTTTTTTTTTTTTTTTTTTGAGCCAAGATGAAGATAATGTTATTTTAATATCCTTGTGATATCTATATCCTTTAACCCATACGTTGAAGCGATATGGAATTCGCTACGCTATAACTGTTATTTTCATTCATTTTTATTTTAGTTAATTTTACGCATAGTCAATCGAGTTCGCTTCGTAGTTGCTACGCCAAGGACGAACCCTCTCTTAAATGGCGACATCATGTGCTTCAGTCAAAAAAGGAAGGTATTACTACATCGATGACACAGCAAACCTTATACTTAAGAAGGAGCCAACAAGTTTATTCCAGAAGCTAACACAAAATTTTCATCAATGAAAAAAATAATAAATATTTTTTGAGGCTGTAAACAATTAAAATTAATTGATGCATAAATGATTATAAATGAGGAAGTATCTTCCTTACTTGATTAAGCCAAATAATTATTTATGGGGTACTTTCCCATCAAGTGACCCCGATCAGATCAGAGTTACGCATCTGTTACCAATTATACCTTTTTTAAATGTTCAAAATATTTCTTTTTTTTTAAAAGAATCAAAAATGGACTAGTTCAGCCAAACAGATTAAATTAAGGATAATTCTAAAACCCAAATATTACAAAGGTTGGATTCATCGATTATAGACTATACGTCCAAGAATTTTCTTTTGACAAAAGCCGAACGAATCTCGTGGGAACTCGTGTAAATGACAAACTCTTAATGTTTAAGCCGGGATCTCGTTTAAAGCACGTATCATACATACATATATATTTATATATTTATGTTTATATGTATTTTTTATTTGTTATACGATGGTGTTGTATTCACAAATTAAATGGTAAATAATCAAATGTTTATTATTCATATATCGAACAAAAAGGGAACTTTAGAATACAAATTTCGTCAAGTTGCATAAAGCAAAGATCAGATCATTAATTAAAAAGGAAGTTGATGTCGTATTAATAGAATTCTTTTTTTTTCCTCGTGTCCTTGTCCTTGTCGCGACTGTCGCCTTGCATAAGAAAGCCAACGAATTTTTTACGGCGTTACCTTGTAAATAAAATTATTTTGAGATTTTTTTGCATCTAATCAGGTAATATTATTTGTTTGAAAAAGGTAAAAAATGTGGCCTAAAAATCAGTGTTAAGCCTAGTATAAACAACTGTTTTATATATTAAACAAAAAGCGCGTTGATCGGCGTTGTGTAATTTTGCGTCATAATTTGTTGCGCATGTACTGTACAATGTAGTAATTTCGCGAAAGAATGATCATCACGCAATTACTAAAGATAAGGAATTGATAATAAATTTAATTAAACATCAGAGATAAACCTCTCAAAGAAAAATTATTACATCATAATTCATAAGCAATGATGGAACTAACATTTTACCGTGGGAACGTATCAGAATAACTCGGAACCTATTATATTACGACAAAGGTGGGTGTTTGAGGTAAATTTTTCAAACTCATGTGGATGCTCACGTGATAGAGAGGATTAATTACATTTGATTGTAAATTCACAAAAAAAAATTTTTCTGAAATTACGTTTTGTTTACATTTTTTTTTCATTCAAAGGATTATATCGGAATAAAGTCTTTTGTCATCCAAACGAGAAATATATTTACACAAAGAATCACGTTTATTGAAAAGTGAGCTAACATCGATATGGTGATATTTCGCATAAACAAAATTTAAAAAAATTACTCAACAAGACTTTTCAACCAACCCTTTTTTTTTTTTGCATCATGCAGGAGATTGGATTTAATCTTTACTAAAATGGAAAACCGAATTATTTTTGTGATTGAAGACGTTTGGTTCGAAACAGATCCAGAAAATATAATAAATGATGATTTGGATCTACAAAGCGTTCGTCACCATGCCGTTAATGGTTTAAAAGATCTTATTCCTGGTACACAATGATGAATCTCAATTTAAATTTTAATAAAAAAATCACCTGTTAAAATATTTATGGTAAATAAATAAAAAAACCTTTTTCTTTTTTTGATGTATTTTTAATATATATACATGAATATTATTTATTTATATACATGAAATAACTATGGAAACAATAAAAAATATTGACTTTGCTATTTTAAAAAAAAAATAACTATAGGGAAATATAAAAATCGGGAGCATTTTCTAAGGGGTTTTTCCTTCTAGTAATTTCGATCCCTGCAATTAATCCTATAACCATACAATGCGGAAGGATCATCATTACCTTTCAGTATGATTTATCGAAAGATTTTTTTCGGTGGGAACGAATCTTTGCCGAGCG
Organism: Funneliformis geosporum; assembly: GCA_946474995.1. Taxonomy (NCBI): domain Eukaryota; kingdom Fungi; phylum Glomeromycota; class Glomeromycetes; order Glomerales; family Glomeraceae; genus Funneliformis; species Funneliformis geosporum. Next base: position 7,051 of record CAMKVN010002360.1, read on the forward strand.
ACCGGCAAATATAACTTATTGACGTAAGTGGAGTTTCCGGTGACATAATATTTCCCAAACAATAATAAATAGACAATAATGCATTGAAAACCAATTTGTCATGTGTGTCATCGTGTCACACAACTTTAATGTTATACGTTTGAACAAACAGTTGAGTCTAGAATCTCTTGACTTGTCTGGTGCAAATCTTTATGTGTGATGAAAATTTAATTTGTAACTTAAGATTAAGGGTTCCACTGCGACCAGCATGCGAGACGATGAAAGTTATCAAACAAAGACCTGGACAACGTTTAACGTCTGTCTTTATTAATCTTTTGTGGAAAAATTTTCATTCTTTCTTTCCTTAATTTTTTTTTTAAAAAAAAAAAAAAATAATTCAAAAAATCAAAAAAATCAACGTTATTCCAGATAAAGGTTTTTTTTTTTTTTGAAAGCATTGTCCCCCAGATGGTACTTGCGTCAAAATCACTTTGGTTATAAATGAAATCATCGTAACCTTTAAATAGAAGGTTCGTCGTCATATCTGTTGATTTCATGAGAGTGTTTTTTTTAAAAAAAAAAAAATGTGAATTGAAATAAATTTTTTTTTCAGATGAATACTTTAATATTTAACAATGCCACTTGAACTTTATCCTTATTTATTTTAGTTCGTAGGGAAAAGGTAGAAAATCACTACCAACAATAAAGGGCTACTGATATTATCATATATAATAATATATTATTACTCAATGATAATTTGTATAGTTATATAAATTATATAAATTTTATGATATCAAGCCACATGAGGATTTATTTATAATTGGTTTAGTGCGATTCTATTTAGATTCTATTTATAATATGATATAATGTAATAATAGTATGATTTATGTTGTATTACATTACGTATATCGTATATCCTTTTGATATATTCATATATATTGTTTATTGTATAAATACACAACGTTACCTACCGGAAAAAAATTTTCTAAAAAAAAAAAAACAAAATTAAAATCGTATTCAAAAAAGAAAATTTCATTTCTTAAGAAATATTCTTCATACATTAAAATTTTTTTTCAAAAGGATGTCAGCAGCAACACAGCACTGTCTCGGTAAAAAATCATCTATTCCTTACATTCACTCAAATCACAAGTCCACGATGGCATCATCATATCAACAACCAACTGAATCGATGATTGAAGCCGCAAAGATAGATTATGCCACCCGTCTTTTCGTATACACTCGACGACAACTTCAACAAGTATCCTCTTCACCTTCGAGAACGAGAAGCCAAGAAAATAAAAGTAAAAAGGTTACGCGAAATGGGGTAAAGGATTATAATGAGATTCGTGGTCAAAGAGTCAAGGAAGCGAAACGAAATTGGTGACTAACCGGTATATTTAATAGAAGATTAAATAAAACTGGTATCGAAAGCGCAGAGATCATATGACATAGAAATTCATGAAGTAGATGACCATCACAACAAAAAAAAAGATTTTATTCATTTTTTTATATGCTTAGTTCCACCTTTCTTTTTAAGCATAGCTCGTCATTATCAAAGATAATCTCTCTTTTTTTCGGCTCGCTATTCTGAGTAAAACGTTTCACTTATGAAGTTATGAGTTTTAATATGGCTGTGCTATTTATCACAAACTCTTTGTATATTCTATATTATGATAGATACTTTTTTATATTTGGGCAAGCATCTTTTTCTTTTTTTCCTTTGTACTTAATCTCTCCTTTTAGTAATAAAATGTCGTAAATAATAATAATAATAATTACAATAATAATAATTTTTATTTGTTTGTCTTTGCGTGATATTTTGAGAGTTTCAATGAAATGGATATTAAATAATGTATCTGTTTCAGAAACAATCACAACGTGGCGTAGTCGTTCGAAAACCCTTGTTGTGTGATTGTTTGCTCATGTGATCCCCTTATTTACTGTTAAATTATCTTCCCACGATCCTATAAGGGCGTAAAAAGGCACAAACAATGGAATTAACCAATTCATCATCAACGCCAAAAAAATGTCATGAGGAATTATACAATATCTTTCCTACAATTCTTTTTATTATTATTATGAAAGTAGTTAAATTTGGATTTCCGCAAAACAACCTCGACTACGCCCCGCCGGCAATTGGGCTTCCGTGCCACAAAATGTCAATAAATGAACGACCAGCACGTTTCGTTTTCATATTTCACATGATTTCAATTAGGTGGCTTAAATGTTCGCTTCCTTTCTGTTCCTCCTTTAGTAGTTGACTTCTTTTCGCGTCTTTTGATTTTCATTTTGAGGGGGGTGAGGGAACTTGAATGAATTCATTTATCAATGATGCAATATACCGGATTTCAAAAGAATTCGCTCTGAATAAATAAGGTAACCTTGATCTATCCCTAATGAACCTGACAATGATTGGTGAATGGTTTAACTTTTGCGCAGGTTCGTCCACATTAGTTTAGCGCAAATCATGTAAGTGTAGATCTGAGATTACTTAAGTCAACATAAACATAATTATGCAATTACACAAAAGAGATCATTTAAGGCACGTGTAGTGTGAATCTAGCATCTCTTTAGCATACCTCATGTCAATCATTTCTTTACCGCTTCGTTTTTTTCAGGTTTTAAAACCCTCCTTTCATTATGGTCTTTAAAGAATGATTCATCTAGTTGAAAAGGGCTTTTTTTAGCATGCGAGCGTTGAATTTAGACTTCAAAAAATATCCTAATTGACGCCTCCGTGTTTGAATCGATTGTTTTCCATATGAGGAAGTCAAATCTATTCGCGTCTCGCCTGAAAAATCAAAACTTAATGATGAAACTTTTTTTTTCTCTTCAGCCGATAAAATGCAGGTTTGATGATGATTATTGGTTGGAATCGTTGATGGTTAATTCTAGGGCTAAAGTCTAGAACCAAAATGATCTTCATTCGTGACCTTTGAAAGTTCAAATAGGTAAAGTAGGTACGTTTTCTTGGGTTAGCGTTGGTGGATTTAACAGCTGCCAAAGATCTTTGATTCAAGTCACAGTGTTCGATCTAAGGATACACTCTTGAAAAAAAAGGTATGTAACACGCAAATCGTGCCAAACCTTAAAATATCGCAATTACACAAATACAACATACAACAGGGGGCGGCATCAAATATTTAAATTTATGAGTTAATGTCACGTGCACACGAACCATTTAAATCAGGTTTTTTGAGGGGACTTGAGTGATTAAAAGATGGATAACTGGGTTTGATTTGATAGCGATTATAAGAAAATAGATCTGTTTGATAAAAGGGTATCAAGCAAAATGGCGCAAAAATTAAATGTTGGAGATTTCCTATAATTAACCTAATGTTTTTAAAGTAAGTCTGAGATGAAAAAAAATAAAAAATTTTTTAAAAAATAGATCATGCAAACCAAACAAAGAAAAAACGCAATCATTGCGTAATCGAACCTTTTTAAGTCATTTATTTGACATCATACCAAATAAATATTTACTTTGCTACTGCGACACGGCCATAAATTTTTCTAAGTTAGCAATATAATATAATTCACATGTTTAACGGCAGCGTTTTATATTGAAATTGTTGATTATGCGTTGGAGTGACAGATATACTAATCAAATCAAATCTATATGTAGTTAATATACTAATATTTTTAATTCCCGTGAATTTATGTTTTCGGAATATCGAAATATTTTATTTGGCAATAGTGTTAGTAATTGTCGTAGCAGAGTATATTACAACCCGGGTTTTCAGATAATATTAGATCGTTTATTAACAGTTAAAACCTTTTTTTATTTAAAAAACAATTAACATTAATTATATAACAGAATTTAAACATTTGTTTAAAGAGATATGAAAGCTTGTCGCCAAATGTGCCGGGCTTATTTTGAAACTCTAGGCATTAATCCTTTAAATCTTTAAATTTTAATAACTTGCGCATTATTAAACATTTATGTAGTGCCATAAAACATAAATAAATACATTTTATCTTTAAGAAACATGTATACCTTGTTTTTTGAAATAATCCAAAGAAAAAAAATTCTTTTCTACAGATTTTGTGCATAAAAAGTATTACTTTATTAATGTTAATCTGGAATTTATTTATTTTGTTTAAAAGAAAAAGTTCTATTACACGAAAGAGGCAATTATTTGGGATATTTTTGCAGGATTAGGAAAGTAAATAATAAGAAGAATTCAGAGTTATAGAGGTGTGAAAATGCGTCAATCTTTAATAAAAAAAATCATGAGACTATTAATTAATATATCTGCCCACATTGTTTTTCACACATGATGATTTTGATTGGTTGAAATATCATCACATCATCACATCATCATTTTTATTAATATAATACAAATCAATAAAAATCTTACAGGCGAGGTTATTGGATAAAAATATGCTGACGAAATTCGCGTGTTTCAATGAACGTGGTAAAAAAGAAAAAAGATCAACACGCTAGTATACCATATTTAGCCTGTACCCATTACGTAAGTTTGGTGACAAGGTCAAAAGTACATATATATAATTGACCAATTGTCAAATGGAATGATTTATTATAATTATTTAATGTATTTCATAAAATAAATGAAAAAATGAAAAAATGAAAAAATGAAATTATGCATTGAAACATCCAGAGGTCTCTGAATATTGAAGGAGTTCGAATTACCGGGTGGGACGGATTGAATGACCTGAAATTAGAAGCTTTAAAATACAGCTTTTTCATGATTTGTAATATGATAATTATCTTTTGCTGGGCTTAGTGTTCGATTAGCAAAAATAATGATTCAATATGAATGAAATCTGATATGTTTGATATAAGCGGCGGGAAGGTATGGCGAAGATTGCAAGTCTTTGTCAGGCTTACTTGCAAACATTATGAATTTGAGAGTATACTCGTTTGCAGTTTGAAGGATCACGACATTCTCGCCAGAAAAAATTCATTTAAAAACAATTTTTAAAATAAATATCATTGTTTGCCTTTCAAAAAATCGTCAATTTTATACCAAATAATGTAAATGAATCCAAATCGAGTTTTTGTATATTTGAATTTGTAATTTTGTTATATTCCTAAGGAATACTTGGCAATGAATATAAAATTATCAAAAAATGACAATTCTGATGCATTATGACATATTAAAACAATTCAGGCTATCTACTTTATATCACTTTTCACTTTTTACGTTTCGCGGTTTATAATTTATCGTTTATTGTGGACTTTTCATAGCTCAATTGTAATACTTTAAATAAATAAATAGATCAAAATGTCCACTTGATTTATTGTTGGAGATTTTCTAATTTTCCGATCAGATTTCTTTCTTATTAAATTTGTATATTTAAAAAATATAGACATTTTATTAAAATTTCGTTTATTATAAAAGAATTAAAAAAATGAGTTCAAAATATTTTTTCATCAAACAGTCGGCCAAAGAACCGATCGGGAATGACCTTTTGAATGAATATTTTATTTTTAACATCTAGTATGATTTAATACTTTTTTGGCTTATTAGAAGAGCTAATTCTAATTATTTACTTTAACTATTTTTGTACATGACATTTAAAACTTTTGGGTTTGATTTAATTTATTATTATAATTTTTTTTTTTTTAAAAAAACAACATTGTTGGTCAACTGCTCAGTTAAAATTCGGTCAAAGCCGATCGGTCAATCAGTCAGAAGCCTTAAATCCGATATCGGTCGGATGCTTATCAAAAATATTTTTCATTGTTCTAAATTGTCTTTAACCAATAACAGTTTTTTTAATTTTACCAAGTTTTATCAATTTCGTCATAGATTCATCATATAACTTGACTTTTTTCAAAATTTAGTTTTTTTAATGTAAAAACGGAAATACCATTATGTCACCGCAAAAGATCAAAAAATAATTCTGTAAACATAAGATGTAATATTTTATTTATTCTGTAAGATTCTGCGACGTTTATTATAATATTTTATATAATATAGAAATTAACTATCATTAAAATAAAATATATTTTACTACAATAAAGATTCTTCTTGTCAATTATCATAGTATTGAACCAAATTTAGATACTACATGCTATATGAGATAAAGTGATAATTATTCAGCCATACTTAATATATAATATCTATATTCATTTTAAATAAATTATTAGACGGATTATCTAATTCTGTAAATTTTTTATAATACATTAATAAAATACAATTAAAAATCTGAAACTTTTTATATGCTATTTTAAATACTTCAATAAAAATCTTTCAGCTGAAATAATGACTTATAATAATTGAATCCAAGTTAGAATAAAATTGATTTGATTATAATAATATCACTTTTAGATATGTTAAAAGACTTTTAATACCGCTTTTCTTGTTAAAAAAACTAATATTTAACAAAATAGTAGAATAAATTTGTATAAATTGTAATATTTAAATTAAAAAAAATTGTTATAATAATTTTAAATTCTCTATTTTATTTGCTTAATTTATCAATTATATTTAATAGTTTTAAGTTAAAATTTTATGCTTTATATAAAATAATTTTTTATATAAAAATATTTTCAATTTAAGAACTATTATTTTTATAAAGAAATAATTTTTTATGATTAATTACTTTAATAAAATCAACTATAATGACTTATATACTAATAATGATAAAATAATTTTCTAATACAATTTTTGCTAAAAGTTAACTTAACAGATTTTTTTAAAATTAATTTCAAAAAATAATTTTTAAATAAAACTAATTATTAAAGTCAACTTTTATTAGTCAATTAATATTTTATATATTTTTTTATTAATTAATATATACTATTAATATAATTAATTATAACAGAAATATTAAAATAAATTTCAAAAAATAATTTTTAAATAAAACTAATTATTAAAGTCAACTTTTATTAGTCAATTAATATTTTATATATTT
>CAMKVN010002361.1:0-13903 GCA_946474995.1 Funneliformis geosporum
TATTTTTTGATCATCATTTAACTCAAAATCAATTTATAGTCTCGGAACCCACTTTTAATAGCAAAGCTCCCATATGATGATCTGATGTAGTAAAATTGCCATTTTTTTTGCATACCTCTGTATAAATACCTAGCAGATGCATAACTTTCAGCAGAATTTGTTACTAATGCATTTATTTGATGTTGACTTTTTAATAAATAATTCTATTCTTTGCATTATTTCTTTCATACATTAACATTCTCTGCTTATATTTTCTGCATCCTATATAAGAATAAAACCATTTGACATTATTAAAACAACCCCTATAATTTCTTATTCTATAACGTTTTTCCAACTATCAAAAGTTAAAGTTACTCTAATTTATCATTTGAAGCAAGTTGTTGATATTTGATTGAATATCATTAGTTGCTGTATTTAAAATCTGACCTGCAAAATTGTGTCAATCAGGTAATACTAAAAAAGGTAAAATAAAATAAAAAGGTTTATAGGTTTCATAATTATCAATTTAATAAAAAGGAAATCTATTAGATACAATCATATATATCAATTTTTTTTCAAATATAAGAATTTCTGCTGTATTTAATTGTCTTTTAATAAATTGGGTAATATGAGTTTGGTTATGTTGCAATTTTTATTTGATATAGATTTTTCATCAAATTTATCATCAATATCTAATTAAATAAAAATAAATAGAATAAATGTATTTAATATTAATTAAATAAAATTTAATTTAATTTAAAATACTAATAAATTGCTATTTATTATTATTGTATAATATTGTGATAATTCTAAAATTCTATTAATCTTGTTTAATTTATATTTAGTCAAAAAATTTTGACAGGGTTTAAGATATTTGTAGCAATAATATTGAATATTTGTAATTTTATTATTTTTGTCTTTTAATAAAAATTTCATTTTATATATTTAATACAAGATAAATAAAGAGTCTGCTTATTATTTTTATTTGCTTTTTCATTATGAAGTATTTCAAACATAGAATTAACAGATATGGTATTTTTCCTCTTGCATATGTCATTTTATTATTTAGAAAAGATTGTGCAGATAATCATGTGATATTATTCTTTTATATTTTATGATTTTTCTATTTAAGTTTAATAATGATTTGTATTACATCAAATCACAATGGATAATAGACAACCTAATAGACATAATGAAAAAGTGTCTATTGTTCATTACAGACAAATAAATATATCTATTGCTAACACTGAAATCAATTAGTAATTACTTATTCTTCTTTGTATAATTGGATTAGAATTCCATTAGATCATATATTCTTGTACTTTAAAAATAAAATTTCAATCTGATTATAAGTCAATCTAAAATACTGGTTGAAATAGTTATAAATTAGCTAAAAATCGGACAGACAATTAATGAATAATAAATGACTGATTTATGGCTGATTTACATTAATTCTAATTAACATAATATGATTCAATCAGAAATATCAATCAGTCATTAATTGGCTATCTAAAATTAGCCTAAAAACTAATTAAATTTAATCATTAATCAACCTAGAGTTCCAAATGAGCTGAGCCAACTTTTGAGTCAAATGAGTTGAGTTGAGATGAGTTGAGTTTAAAGTTAAGCTTGACTTGACTCAAGATAACTCGAGCTAAACTCAAGGTAAAATTCGAGCATAAACTCGAGTCCAAAGTCAAGCAAAACTCAAGTGCAAAGTTGAGCTGTAAAATTTAACAATTTTTTTTAAAGAAAGTATAAAAAAAATCATTTAGATAGAACGATATACATAATTCTAAAAGAACAATAGAAATTACATTCTGATAGAATAATAAATCATCATTTTATAGGAACGATAAAAACTCATTCCAATAGAACTATAGTTTATTGTTATAAAGGAATGTTAGAGAGAATCATTCTAATAGAATGATAATACATTATTCTAAAGAAATGATAGAAAGAATTATTTCAATAGAATGATAATGTATTATTCTAAAGAAACGATAGAGAAAATTATTCTGATAGAATAATAATGCATTATTCTAAAGGAACGATAGAGAGAATTATTTCAATAGAATGATAATACATTATTCTAAAGGAATGATAGAGAGAATCATTCTGATAGAATGATAATGCATTGTTCTAAAGAAATGATAGAAGAATCATTCTGATAGAACAATAATAAATCATTCTAAAGGAACAATAGAAAGAATCATTCTAATAGAACAATAAAAAGTATTGTTCTAAAGGAACATTTAATTATCATTCTGAAAGAATGATTTATTATCATTTTAAGGAATGATTCAATTATTATTCTAAAAAGAACGATTTATTATCATTCTTTAAGGAACGATTTGATTATTATTTCAAAAAGAATGATTTATTATTGTTTTTAAGAAATATTTAATTATCATTCAAAAAGAATGATCATTCATTTATCATTCTATTGGAACGATTCTTCTATCATTTCTTTAGAACGATGCATTATTGTTCTATTAGAATAATTTTTCTATCATTCCTTTAAAATGATTTATTATCTTTCTATCAGAATGATTTTCTCTATCATTCCTTTAGAATGATGCATTATCATTCTATCAGAATGATTCTTTTATCATTCCTCTAGAACAATGTTTAATCATTCTATTAGAACGATTCTTTCTATTATTTCTTTAGAATAATATATTATCGTTCATTCAGAATGATTTTTTTATTATTTCTTTAGAATAAATAATATACTATAATTCTATCAGAATGATTCTTTATCGTTCTTTTAGAATGATTATTATTCTATCAGAACGATTTTATTTCTCATTCCTTTAGAATGATGTTTTATCATTTTATTAAAATGATTCTTTCATTATTCCTTTAGAATGATATATTATCATTCTATCAGAATGATTCTTTTTATTATTCCTTTAGAATAATGTATTATTGTTCTATCGGAACAATTTTATTTATCATTTTTTAAAAACAATGATTTATTATTCAATCAGAACAAATAACTCAAGTCAAGTCAAGTTGAGGTTTAAAAATTTTTTGACCTGATTCGACTCAACTTGATTTTTTCAAATTGAGTTGAATTTGATAAAAACTTACTCAACCTGACTTATTCAAACTTTAAATCAACCTAAATTAGCCTAAAATCAGCTAAACAAATCAGAATTAATAATAACTTATATTTTTTTAAATTTTATTAATTTTATAATTTTATAATTTTATTATTTTTATATAATTATTAAATGTAATTTTTTTAAAAAAAAATAAGAAAAATAAAGGAATAATTAAAATTCTATTTCAAAAGTTTACTTTTAATTGACCTATACAGTATAAGATTTATTTATAAAAAATATAATATTATATTTTTAAAAGATATTGAAATAATAATTCTAGCTATAGTAATTTTAATAATAAAATGATATATTTATAAAAATATGAACTATTAATCTTAATATAAGATGATAATAAATTTATAAGTTACCTATATTATCTATATATTAAATATGTTAATCTTTTAATTTAATAATAAGCAAGTTATTCTTATTTTATTATAATTAGTTTAAGAATATATTTCAATTCCTGCTATTTTAGTTCTTATTAAATAAATTTTTTCAGATACAGTTATTAAATTAAATATTTTAAAATTAAATAATTTATATTTTTCTATTTTTTTATTTTAAAACATTAATTAGTTTTTACTTTTGATTTTTTTGCTATAACTAAAATTGGATTTATAACTATTAAATTACAATTTTTAGATTGTAACCTAACTTGTAACTAATTGTAAAATCTTAATTATAAAATTATAATATAAAGTTTTGCAACTAATTGCAATTTAAAAGACTGTAATCTAAGTTATAACTAATTGCAGTCTTTTTAAATCATTGTAATATTATCTTTAATTATAATATTGTAATAATAAAGAAATAAATTTGTTAATTTATAATTCTTTATTTATAATAAGTGTTTATAACATAATAATTTATAAATTATAAATAAAAATATCAACTTATATTGAATTAGTTTACAAATTTAAATATAAAAATAAATTCAACTCAATTTTTAATATAAAATAGATATAATTCTACTCAAAATATTTTTATATTTTTATATAAAAAAAGTGAAAATATTGAAAAGAATTTAGAAATAGTCTTTTATTAATATAATTTACGTTAGAAAATATTGATAATAATGTAATATTTAATTTATCTAAATTTTATTAATATGGAAAAAGAATAAATAAGAATTTAAAAATAGTCTTTTATTGGTATTAAAAGTAATAAAAATAAACAATTTTATAGTTATTATCTTTAATAGAATTGAAAATAAATTAACTCAAAGAATTTTGAAATAATATTGAATAAATTTGTCAATTAAATAAATCTTTATTTATTATTAAAAATTTATAAATATTTGATCCTTAAAATATAAATTTTTGAATTTAATTAATTCTAAGTATATAATACAATTATGTTATTTATTGTTATAATATATATAAAAATGAGAACTGTAATTAATACATTACAGCTTTTAATGTTGCAACGTATTTTACAATTAGTTTTAATCTATATATGTTGCAACTAAGTTTAGCCTATGTTACAACATATTATAAATTTGAAATTAATTGCTACCCTATCTTTAAATACATATTATTTAAAAGATAAATAGTTAAATTTTTGTTTGCAAATCATAAACATATTATGTAATCTTTATCCAATTAAAAATAATCTTATGAATTAAAATTGTTGATATATAACTATATAATTTATCATTTTTTATAAATGGATTATAACAATTTATAAACTTATTTAAATCTTATGATAAAATTTCCTATTTTATTTTGGTTTGTATTTTTTGTTTATATTTTTCAATACAACTTTTTTATTAGATTAAAGTATATTTAAAAATGTTTAAAATATAATTTTAAAATAAAAAAAAAATAAAAAAATACATTATCATGTTACAAATTTTTATATGAATACATTTATTTTATTGGACAAAATCAATATCACATAATAAATCACACGTTTGAATTTAAATATTTATAAGAAAATTATCAATTTTCAAATGCCTAACACTCAAAATTTTTCTAATCAACTAAAGGTTTGAAAGTTTTTATTTTTCATTATTTATACTATAATTACTATAAATATTACAAATTGATATTACGTAGAATAAAAGATTTAGGATTTTGAATTTGAATGATTTTATTTTATTTATAGATAATTTGCATTATATATAGTAGAAAGATGCAAATTATCTAGTAAATTCTATAAAGTATTTTAAATTTTAAATATTTTGGACAAGATTTAATATAGTAGGTTAAGAAAGTTTTGTAATTTAATTAGATTTTATATTAAAATATATAAAAAATAATAATTTTTAGATGTATTAAAATTATTAATGATTATACTAAATAATAAGTTAATCTATTAAAAATAATAAAAAATTTAAATAAAGGTGAAATTTACAAAATATTTTCTAATTATTAAGATAATTGTATCATATTTTATATTGTAAATTTCTTTTTTTTTTTTTGTTTTATTGTATGATAAATTTTATAATATTAATACAATTTTTACACTTTTTCTAATTTTGAAATTGTATATTTTTTAATATAAAATTTTGTTTAAATCACGAATACTTTTTTGGCCTACTGTACGATATAAGATTGTTTCCACTAACGTGATGTAAAATCATGTGACTATTCAAAAAAAATGACGATCGTATTTTTCTAATAAAAATTCGAGGTAGTAATTTAGATGGTTCGTTCAAAAATTATATTATATTTACAAATGCTTTACACATTCTTAGATTTGGACTTGTATTTTTGGACTTAATTACGTTATTTAATTATCTTGATTCAATTTGAGAATCTCATTTAACTTTGTATTAGAAAACCTCAAATAAAACTATTTAATCATGAATTCTATTGTTTTGAAACGCCGAGAATTAAATTAAGATTACCTAATCTCCATATTTTCGAAGTTTGCAAAAGATTTTCGCGGCTTCTGTAGATTCGGATGTTTCGAAAGTTTGATTAATAAGATTTAATATAATTTGGAGGAAAAAAAAATAAAAATAAGAATAATCGAATTAAATGAAAAAAGAAAATATCGTAGACAAATTTCTTTCGAGAAAGAATTATCTTGTTACACGAAGATGTGCAGCATATCGACGTTCTACTTTGTCTTCGATTGAAAATCATATTGTACCAGCATTTATTTACTGTAAATGTTTAGGTTTATGCAACTAAGAATCTCCTTTGTGTTTTTATTATACTGCCATTATCATTGGTTGTTTGATTATTACTTTATTTCGATATGGGTGACACGATTATTTATGAACAAGGAACGATTGTTATGATGGTGTTAGATGAACGTTCCGGAAATGAATAATTCAATGAACAATAGTCGTCAATCAAGTAGATATTGAATATTACAAAAGGATTTAATATAATTAAAATGAAAAAATGAAAAAATTTAACAAAAATAAAAAATAAAATAAAAAAAAAAAATTAAACTAATTGGCTGATGCAAGAAAGAACTTACAGGAATCTAAAGAAAATGTCGTATATTTTTTATAAAGTCTTGGGATTTAATAATTAATTATTAAAAGGCATGAGATGTGCTTACCAAAACAATATCATCCGATAATAAAGATAATAAATAGTTTCATTACTCAATATAATTTGTTAATCCGTTGCGGAAAAATCTGTCATGATGGAACGGATGAAAGTTAAAATGTGTGGACGGCAATATGTGGTATAAAAAAAAAAAAGGTTTAGATTTTTCATTGTTATTTGTTTTGCATTTAATAATCTTAAATTAACAAATGAATAAAATTTTATAATTTTATTTTGCGAATGTCAACCATTTTTGGTTTCATTCATTTTTTTTTTTTTATATTCCTGATTAATGAAGTACAAATTTGAACCTGAGTTTGAAAGTACCTATTATCAACGCAAAATCCCTTTCTCGTGTAACGATCTAGTCCAATCAATTGTTTCATGCGCAATTTCTATAACATCATGTTGTGAAATAATCCAAGATATATAAAAGGCGACGTTTTCGTTGTTGATTTAATATTTTAATACCTTTTTTTTTTTTCCTTGGGAATTCGTCATGGGAAAAAAACTTTCAAAATTTGATCATAGAAAGAATATTACTGCGGTACAACAACGCGAAATTCAAAGTATCTATTGTTATAAGGGAGATCGCAAATTTTTGAACGTATCTAATGTAAATTACATGTATCCCATCGATGATAATGAAAGCGATAGAATACAAGAAAATTATAATCTTTATCGTTACGTATGGAATGATAACTTTTCTGCTCCTATAAAAGATATATTGAATTCTAATAATACGCAGGTGCTTGACATAGGGTGAGTTTTTTTCTCCATAAAAATATAAATAAAAATAACAATAATAATATTTTGTTCTTTTTTAATCGCTCACTTACTAACGGATTTACTTATGTAGATGTGGACCTGCGATGTGGACATTAGAGATGGCGACCGAATATCCAAAATCTAGATTCGTAGGAATTGATATTGCGCCTACATTTCCAATTCGTGTGAAACCGAATAATGTTGAATTTCTACAAGAAAACATACTTACTGGTTTGCCACATGCAGACAATACATTTGATTACGTAATTTGCAGATTCATGATGTTTGCATTCACTACAAAGGATTGGGAAATTGCCATAAAAGAAATCTGTAGGGTATGCAAGGTTGGTGGTCACATTGAATTCATGGAGAAGGATATCTTATTTTGGAACGAAGGAAATTTCACGAGAAAAGCAAGGTTAACTTGTAAGTCATTTGTTTTATTTTTTTTTGTGCGAATCTTTGTGGACATATAATGAATATGTGTAACCTTTTTTCTTTCTTTTCTTTTTTCTTTTAGTCGTGGAAGAATTACGAACGAAAAAGAAAATTGAAACGGTAATAACCCCAAAAATTCCACGATTCATTGCCGACACAAAACAATTCCCGGTAATATATCATACGGAAAGGAACGTTCCAATAGGCAAATGGGGAGGGGTATTGGGCGAAAATTATAAATTTATCTATACATGGGGTGCTAAAAATTTAAAAAGTATAATGAAGGATTGTGGTTATAATGAAAGGGAATGGGATTCGGTTATTGATAAATGTATGAAAGAACTAAGTGAAAATGATGGTTATGATAAAATTCATAGATTTTGGGCCCAAAAAGAGGAATTACTACAGCATATCGAAAGCTATGTTATCGAGGTGTGATTGATAATCTTACTGCGCACATATCGCATATAGTACATATATATATAGACATTAATTCATAGCATAATATTAATAATAAAAATATAAATATAAATAAAGCATTGAAGTATATAAATTCGTAACTTTGTAACATATACAGGGAACAACGATTATGTACCTGACTTTCTTATTTCAAAAAATATAATAATTCTTAAGAATACATTTCGAAATTTGACCTTTAATTCGATTATAATTTTGGCCGAAATTGATGTTTGTATCACAAAATTATGGCGGATATAAAAGTACCTTACCATTCACCATTTTCGTATCGGAACGTTATTTTACTTGTTTACTAAATTTGGCGTCGTACAATTTTTGTTTGATATTCAAAAATCCTCTTTTCTAAGATTACCCAAAAATAGTAAATTAATAATGTATTAAAGTTACAATATAAGTAAAAGAATCGTAACAAATATAAAAAAATCTATTCATTATGTGAATAACTACAATCGAATTAACGTTACTATTGTGACTTAAAGTAATACACTTGTCAGTAATTAACGTCGATCTCTACCCCGTGGTTGTTGAACATCGAAGGATAAATTCTAATTATATTCGAATATTAATTTGTAACTAACATAAAAATATAAAAATAAGTTATTTCTATATTTCGACATTCATTTAAATTTTTGAAACCTAACTTTAATTACAACCACTATAATAAAAAAAGGTTGTCCCCGTGGTGATCCTTGGGAAAATTTTAACGATATTTTGGAAATTGTTTCAAACACTCATTAATAGGAAGTGCGACTATGATTGGTTTGGTATTTAGCTCAAGTATTACTGCTTCCATATGTTTTTATGCCGAGGAAACGTATAATTTTTCGTAAAATTGAAATTCGATGTAACTTTAATTGTCGCATAAAAATACCTCATTTGAGCCTTATTATTATTAGAGGATTTCAAAGCAAATATCACGTAAAATTTTCGTATATATAGTTTTCTAATAATTTCCTAAATAAAAAAAAAAAAGAGTCAAAATTCTTTTTTCCAGATAAAAAAAAGAAATTTTAGATCTTAGTATTTATTGTATGTTTTTGTATAATTACATCTAAACATATTAGCGACTTTTTTTGTCACAATTTGTTTTATTTTAAAATTAATTATCAGCAGTTTAGGATAGAAACGGAAATGGAAATATGTAGTAGTAAACATAAAATCATCTGCCGAAGCGGCAATTAATAATTATTATATTTTTTATTATTCCAATTATGATAATTCGTTAATGTTTTTAATCAACTGAAATCTTCAAAGGATAAAAGAGTTTTTAATGATTATATAAATGTAGGGAACTTTATATTAAAACTTCTAATGGATTAGAAAATTTTACAATACTTTTTTCATACAATTAGCAATCTGATAATTCTGATAAAACTTCAATTTTAATAAAATCGACTATATCACTATTTCCATTGCTTATATTATTTGTATTAATATCGATAATGGAAAATTTCTAATTATCACAAAAGGTGATAAACCGACCATAACCTAACTAAAACTCGAGATTCAAACTTGATCAAAAATGGAAATCTAATTTTTTATTCATTTCTCCCTTTCTATTGTAAAGAATTATTTATATTTTATATATCGATATATCTCTTTATATATGTGTATATAATTTATATTTTTTTTTTTAGTTCTTTCTTATTGCCGAATTTATACTAATATTTTTACAGCAAATACATATGATATAATTACGTCATACGAAACTGAATTAGAGGTTGGGACCGGTTAAGACGTTGCGGAAAAATCTGTCATGATGGAACGGATGAAAGTTAAAATGTGTGGACGGCAATATGTGGTATAAAAAAAAAAAAGGTTTAGATTTTTCATTGTTATTTGTTTTGCATTTAATAATCTTAAATTAACAAATGAATAAAATTTTATAATTTTATTTTGCGAATGTCAACCATTTTTGGTTTCATTCATTTTTTTTTTTTTATATTCCTGATTAATGAAGTACAAATTTGAACCTGAGTTTGAAAGTACCTATTATCAACGCAAAATCCCTTTCTCGTGTAACGATCTAGTCCAATCAATTGTTTCATGCGCAATTTCTATAACATCATGTTGTGAAATAATCCAAGATATATAAAAGGCGACGTTTTCGTTGTTGATTTAATATTTTAATACCTTTTTTTTTTTTCCTTGGGAATTCGTCATGGGAAAAAAACTTTCAAAATTTGATCATAGAAAGAATATTACTGCGGTACAACAACGCGAAATTCAAAGTATCTATTGTTATAAGGGAGATCGCAAATTTTTGAACGTATCTAATGTAAATTACATGTATCCCATCGATGATAATGAAAGCGATAGAATACAAGAAAATTATAATCTTTATCGTTACGTATGGAATGATAACTTTTCTGCTCCTATAAAAGATATATTGAATTCTAATAATACGCAGGTGCTTGACATAGGGTGAGTTTTTTTCTCCATAAAAATATAAATAAAAATAACAATAATAATATTTTGTTCTTTTTTAATCGCTCACTTACTAACGGATTTACTTATGTAGATGTGGACCTGCGATGTGGACATTAGAGATGGCGACCGAATATCCAAAATCTAGATTCGTAGGAATTGATATTGCGCCTACATTTCCAATTCGTGTGAAACCGAATAATGTTGAATTTCTACAAGAAAACATACTTACTGGTTTGCCACATGCAGACAATACATTTGATTACGTAATTTGCAGATTCATGATGTTTGCATTCACTACAAAGGATTGGGAAATTGCCATAAAAGAAATCTGTAGGGTATGCAAGGTTGGTGGTCACATTGAATTCATGGAGAAGGATATCTTATTTTGGAACGAAGGAAATTTCACGAGAAAAGCAAGGTTAACTTGTAAGTCATTTGTTTTATTTTTTTTTGTGCGAATCTTTGTGGACATATAATGAATATGTGTAACCTTTTTTCTTTCTTTTCTTTTTTCTTTTAGTCGTGGAAGAATTACGAACGAAAAAGAAAATTGAAACGGTAATAACCCCAAAAATTCCACGATTCATTGCCGACACAAAACAATTCCCGGTAATATATCATACGGAAAGGAACGTTCCAATAGGCAAATGGGGAGGGGTATTGGGCGAAAATTATAAATTTATCTATACATGGGGTGCTAAAAATTTAAAAAGTATAATGAAGGATTGTGGTTATAATGAAAGGGAATGGGATTCGGTTATTGATAAATGTATGAAAGAACTAAGTGAAAATGATGGTTATGATAAAATTCATAGATTTTGGGCCCAAAAAGAGGAATTACTACAGCATATCGAAAGCTATGTTATCGAGGTGTGATTGATAATCTTACTGCGCACATATCGCATATAGTACATATATATATAGACATTAATTCATAGCATAATATTAATAATAAAAATATAAATATAAATAAAGCATTGAAGTATATAAATTCGTAACTTTGTAACATATACAGGGAACAACGATTATGTACCTGACTTTCTTATTTCAAAAAATATAATAATTCTTAAGAATACATTTCGAAATTTGACCTTTAATTCGATTATAATTTTGGCCGAAATTGATGTTTGTATCACAAAATTATGGCGGATATAAAAGTACCTTACCATTCACCATTTTCGTATCGGAACGTTATTTTACTTGTTTACTAAATTTGGCGTCGTACAATTTTTGTTTGATATTCAAAAATCCTCTTTTCTAAGATTACCCAAAAATAGTAAATTAATAATGTATTAAAGTTACAATATAAGTAAAAGAATCGTAACAAATATAAAAAAATCTATTCATTATGTGAATAACTACAATCGAATTAACGTTACTATTGTGACTTAAAGTAATACACTTGTCAGTAATTAACGTCGATCTCTACCCCGTGGTTGTTGAACATCGAAGGATAAATTCTAATTATATTCGAATATTAATTTGTAACTAACATAAAAATATAAAAATAAGTTATTTCTATATTTCGACATTCATTTAAATTTTTGAAACCTAACTTTAATTACAACCACTATAATAAAAAAAGGTTGTCCCCGTGGTGATCCTTGGGAAAATTTTAACGATATTTTGGAAATTGTTTCAAACACTCATTAATAGGAAGTGCGACTATGATTGGTTTGGTATTTAGCTCAAGTATTACTGCTTCCATATGTTTTTATGCCGAGGAAACGTATAATTTTTCGTAAAATTGAAATTCGATGTAACTTTAATTGTCGCATAAAAATACCTCATTTGAGCCTTATTATTATTAGAGGATTTCAAAGCAAATATCACGTAAAATTTTCGTATATATAGTTTTCTAATAATTTCCTAAATAAAAAAAAAAAAGAGTCAAAATTCTTTTTTCCAGATAAAAAAAAGAAATTTTAGATCTTAGTATTTATTGTATGTTTTTGTATAATTACATCTAAACATATTAGCGACTTTTTTTGTCACAATTTGTTTTATTTTAAAATTAATTATCAGCAGTTTAGGATAGAAACGGAAATGGAAATATGTAGTAGTAAACATAAAATCATCTGCCGAAGCGGCAATTAATAATTATTATATTTTTTATTATTCCAATTATGATAATTCGTTAATGTTTTTAATCAACTGAAATCTTCAAAGGATAAAAGAGTTTTTAATGATTATATAAATGTAGGGAACTTTATATTAAAACTTCTAATGGATTAGAAAATTTTACAATACTTTTTTCATACAATTAGCAATCTGATAATTCTGATAAAACTTCAATTTTAATAAAATCGACTATATCACTATTTCCATTGCTTATATTATTTGTATTAATATCGATAATGGAAAATTTCTAATTATCACAAAAGGTGATAAACCGACCATAACCTAACTAAAACTCGAGATTCAAACTTGATCAAAAATGGAAATCTAATTTTTTATTCATTTCTCCCTTTCTATTGTAAAGAATTATTTATATTTTATATATCGATATATCTCTTTATATATGTGTATATAATTTATATTTTTTTTTTTAGTTCTTTCTTATTGCCGAATTTATACTAATATTTTTACAGCAAATACATATGATATAATTACGTCATACGAAACTGAATTAGAGGTTGGGACCGGTTAAGACGTTATTGTACACAAATTAAAGATTTTTTTTAACCGGTTAAAATATTTAATCTTAACTCCGGCCAAAATTTAATTTTCGGGCAGAATCAAAATTTTTTGTGATTACAAAATTTCGCTAGTTTTGCCCAAATTTATAGTGCCGTTTCAAATCGTTTATTTGAAGTAATGATTCGACGAGGCATAGTATTTCTTTTAAACATCATCGGTTTTCATCAAATTATTTTTGAAGAAAATAACACGTGATTTATTAAAATATTATATAATTTATAAACCCCCAAACCCGGAATGTTACACTATTTCGATTTACTCATCATCGCGTGTCAAATTATATTTATACCTTTTTGACAAATATAAGAGAAAAATAACAAAATATTTTCTATTTATTTATTTACGTCTGTGAAATGAAAGAAGCTAAAATATGGTTTAGAAATGACAAAGTGAACGAAAGGTGAGTTATGTTACTCCTTAGTATTTGTTTCATTGTAAGGTGAACGAACAGTAATATGCGGGGTGTGCGGCCTCCAAGCCGTGTATGGT
>CAMKVN010002362.1:0-13902 GCA_946474995.1 Funneliformis geosporum
TTAGAATTTATAAAAACTTGGTAAAATATATTTTACTATATATATATTAATTAATAAAACCTTAAAACTTTGGCTCTCATCTAAGTTTCGCTATTGCGGAGATCTCCTAGATCTTTTTTTACCCAAATGTAAAGAAAGAAACGAATGACATATTAATGAAAAAAAAACTACTTAACGATAAATTAGTTTTTGAAAAATATCGCATCTTTTTTTTATTACTTTAAATTGATTGACATTAAATGTTACACAATATAAAAAAGATCGACATTTGATTTTATCACCTCGTGATATAACGAATGTCCATTATGCTACTTTGTTCTCGGAATAAATATAAGAAATTTAAGATCATCGTTAATTTTCTAAAAAAAATATTTAGCCAATCAACGATACTTTTTTTTATTATTATTTTTTTATATTGTCGATTACAATTTTTTTTAAATTTATTTTTTTCAGGTTCGAAATTTAATAAATAATATTATACTTGATTTTATTATTTATTTTTATTACAACTTTCTTTTTACGTCTGAGGTGATCGATTAAAACCAAATATATGACTGTCGTTGAATTTCATCTCTAGTTGTAATTTAAACTGCTGAAATATTTATTAAGCAGACGCGTTGAAGCAAGCAAATTCGATATGCTTTTTCTTTAATAACGAATGATAACTAAATTATGCAATAATCCACAAGACATATAAAATGGTTTACTTCTAGGTATTTAGAAACCTTGTTGTTTTTCTATAAGTTTGTAAAGATTTATGATCTTGTGCGCAGAAGTGGGTTCGTTTAAGCCAATTAGAACCAAAAGTTTCAATAAAACATGTTCTATGCAAAACAGTTATTGCAGTTAGATGAGGTTAAATCTTCATGAAACTACAATCATTTCAGGAAGAGAATAAGAAACAATGACAAAATTTAAATATTGAATATATTAAAAAAATCAATTAAAATTATATTCACTACATAAATTAATTTTATAATAATATAATAAATGTAATAATATATAAAGATAATTAAAAGCATTATAAAGAAATTATTAATATGTAATAAAATTTATTTTTTATAAAGAATAATAAAAGAAAATATAGAAATTTATTTTCGTTTTTTTAAGAAAAAGTTTAAGGAATTTTATTAAATATTATTGATAAATTTAGATACTTGAAAAAAAGTTAAATGAAAAGTAAGCAAATCAGAATAAAATTAGATATATGGGAAGAGGTCAGTAGAAAAGGAGAAATCCAAAATTTTTGTTAATTTTAATTATTAAGCTAATTTTGTGCATATGACCAAGTGGTCCAATAATATAAAAATTTGGATTTCCACTTTTCTACTGACCGCCTCCCATATGTATAATAAACTATATAAAAAATTTATAATAATTTAGATATTTAAGAATATGCTTTAGTAATAATAAAAAAATTGAATCATATAATAAAATTTGAAAAGTATTGATTCTATTTTTTTTAATTTATGATGTATCAAGTTTTAAAATAATTAAAGATATTAATACAATATTAAACTTTATTTAATAAAAATTAATTTTAATATATTAAATTCATTTTATATAGAAAATATTACTGCATCAATAATGATAATAAAACTTTATTTAGGTTATTTGAAGTTTCAAGGAAAAATAAATATAGTTAATAATGTAAGTAGTATAATTTAATCTTATTAGACTCATATCTATAATGATTAAATTCATATTCTTCTAAAATTTAAAGGGTTTGATTTATAAACCTTTAAGTATATTACAAAAAATATTAGTATTATTAATTTTGTGATATATACTTAAACATTTAATTAATTTACTACTTTATTATTAGTAATAACTCTATTATTAGTAGAAATATTATTATAATTATCAGTAGTAGTATCATCATCTTCAGTAATATTATTAGTAATACTATCATCATTAGCAGTATTATTAGCAGTAATACCTTTATCAGCAGCACTATCATTATCAGCAACACTATTATTATGAGTAGTATTATTAGCAGTAGTATTATCATTAGCAGTACCATTAGCAATAGTGATATTATTATCAGCAATGCTATCACTATTAGAGTCATCAGAGCCATAATCAGCTTTAACATCATCATCAGCAATATTATCATTAGAAATTACATAACTATTTGTATAACATTTTAGAATTTACAGAAATAATAATAAATTAGATCAATCCTTGAATTATATTTGTAAAAATCAGAATGATAATATTGATGATCAATCATGTTAAATACTTTTGTTTTAATATATATATTTTAATAATTTATAGTTGCATTGATAAGATTTGGCAGATTAAATTTTAAATATAATGGCATTTTATTATCTATCAATATTTTAATAATTTGAGTAATCTTTGTTTTTCAGATCATTTAAAAATACTGTTTTTAATAAAAACTTTAATGCTTATTTTTTATTATAATTTAGGTAAAATATTATTCAAGGTATTTGGAATGTGCACAATAAATTTCTTTGTGGATATCATAAATACCATACATGCAACCCAAACTATTTTGCCAATATCAAAAGTATACTTTCTACTTTCTACTTTTAACGTGTGGTGTTGCTTTTAAATCATGTACGGGCCATAGTATTTACTATATTCGTAATTTAATTTCAATAGTATCCTCATATATAAAAATGACTATTTCGATTTTATGTATGTACATTACACGACACCGATTTTTCCATCCCCGATAGGGATGGGAAATTCCCGGTTAATTAAAATTTGGTTAATTAACCGATTAACGCCCATCCCATCCCCGATGCATGCACATGCATAAATCTAGAAATCAATCTTGTTTATCATTAATAATATGTGCATATATATATGGTAAATTCAAATGTGATTCCCTAAATTTTTCTTTTCAATGATGACTGAAAATAATGATGTACCTGACCGACAAAAAGATCAACTTCAAGAAGTTTCATTAAATAAGGATATAGAATTAGCGATATCTCCAATTGTTCCATTAAACTATTCAAAGAATTTGCAAATTGGTGATACAAAATTGTTAGTTGTTGACAAAGAGGATGATATTATAAGCGGAGAAGCTCCTAGTTGTTGTGTGCTCGGTAGTCCTAAACATGTAATTATATTTAAAGACGTGTTTATTTACTACAATATATTAATTAATTGTATTTAAATTAATTGATACATTGTAATTAATTTTTTTTTTTTGAAAGTTCTAAACAATAATGACGTAATTAATTTTAATAGGTAGCAGCATTGAAAGCAAAAATTGAAGAATTGAAATCAAATTCCGAACAATTGGAGCGAGAACGCAGAGAAGCTTTATCACGTTCCGATTCCGTATCAAAACAACTTGATCGACTTGTAAAAGAATTATCACAATTAGGTCATGACAATAATCACAAAAATAATGAACAAACAATTCATGCTACAGTTCATACATTTGGCTCATTACAAAAGCTTGAAATAATAGCAGATGATGAAGATTCAGCTGAAGAATATCATAAACATGATAGATTAATGAGAAAACCAAGAGTAAGACAATATTGGCATGCTGGCACTTTACATAGAGAAGCTGAAGAAAGAAAAGTGAATTTTAAAGAATTATTTTGGGATTTGATCTTCGTAGCCGTAATTGGAAATTTAGGTCACGTTTTAGTCGAAGATGTTACTCTCGTTAATATTGAGAGATTTATTTTAACATTGTAAGCATTTTTAGAGAAAATTAAAAGATTGTATGTCGCAGCAAACCATTAATGAATTTATTATTATTATTTTTTTAAAAAAAAAATTAGTTATCCTATTTGGAGAGTATGGATTGATATGACTCATTATTTGAATATGTATAGTTCAGATGATTTACTCGAGAAATTTATCGTGTTTTTTGTAAGTATAAAATTATATCGTCATTGTCTCGCAAACAGTTTGCTTATTTAAACACAATTTAGGAAATGGTACTTGTAATTACTATGGGAACACACGCGTCAGATATATTCGATGAAACCGCATATATTTATCTCAGTAAGTATTAACATCCGACATTTAATGCCTTACCTAAATAATTAAAGCCAACATATTTACTTTTATTTTGTTATGATTTATGTAGTTTCTTTCGTAATTGCACGAATGACATTCATGTTATTGAATTTGTTACATGCGACATGGATTCCGTTATTTCGTATACCGTTTATAAATACTTCATGGGGAATCTTCATTCCATGTATGCTTTGGATTGTAGCCATATTCGTTCCTAGAAATAGAGTTATGGCAGTAATGTGGATTGCACTCGTATTTGGTAATATAAAGAACGCTTTTTGTTTTGGAAGATTAAAAATTAAAAGTTTTTTTTTTTTTTTTGTTATATTACGGATAGAGAATCTATGGACTGGTGGCATTCTATTGATTAATCGATATGGAAGTGAGATTTTTAATCGAAATAAGACTACACGAGAAGAATTTGAAACAGTTGATGATTCTACACTTACTTTGGAGAATACTTTGGTTAATGATTCCTCACCCACCCTTACCTCACCTACCTCTACCTCACCTACTTCAACTTCTCCAAAAAAGCATGCGCCACATAAAGCAATGAAAACTCGTGGTACTGAATATCAATGGAAATGGAAGGATTTATTTTCACTATTCAGAATTTCAGAATACAGACCTGCATTAAATATTGAACATTATAGTGAAAGATTAGGATTATTTACTATTATAGCTTTAGGTGAAGGGGTAAAGTATACGTAGCAAGGAAGCATCTTCTTAAGGTGAAGCGAATTTTGTTATATGCTGATTTAATGGATATATATTATTTTTAGATTTTAGGAATATTGTATACTAGTTTCAATCCGTCGCCTGATGGCCAACTCGCCAAGGTCAGTTATTAAATTAATCTTAATTTTGGA
Source organism: Funneliformis geosporum (assembly GCA_946474995.1). NCBI lineage: Eukaryota > Fungi > Glomeromycota > Glomeromycetes > Glomerales > Glomeraceae > Funneliformis > Funneliformis geosporum. Next base: position 4,884 of record CAMKVN010002362.1, read on the forward strand.
TTTATTATCATTGATATACTGTCAAAATAAATATTTTATTAGGCAATATTAGGATTATTAACTGCGTATAACTTGCATTGGATATATTTCGATGTGGATGCTAGTAGACAATTCCAGCATGCTTTAAGAAGACATACTTTTACTGGTATATTATTTGGATTGATACATTTTCCGATGGTGATACTTTTACTACTAGAATAAATGAATTAAACACGTAAAGTTTTTTTTTTATTAACTAAACATTTTATTCTAGAATATGGCGTTGATTGCATTTGGGTACATTCATTTATAAAATTTAATTTGAACCTTTTTGATAGTACCGATCGAAAATATAATTAATATTGAGCAATTTTTACAGAACTTCATTAGGTAGAATGGTACAACTTCGTGATTTTCCAGGTTCTCAACATATACCGGTAGAAGACAATGACCTTCATTTAGAATCAAGAGCAGTTCCTGAACATGCGGATGATGCAGTATTTCCTTCATCATTATCTTGGTTATACTGCATTTCTTTAGCGATTTCATTATATTGTATGGCTTTTATTGGAATGTTACACAAAGGATTAGATAATGCTGATTATCTAAGAATTCGAAAGGTAAACATGTTTACAAATTTAAATGTAACATTATTTGATCTATTAAATAATTTTTTTATTTTTTAGTCTTATCGAATTTTATTAAGGTTCATAATTGGAACAATTTACTTATTATTACCATTAAGTAAAATTAATTCATTAAATTTGATCATTATAACGTCAATGCTTTCATTACTGTTGGTTATTGTAGAAATTTATGGAAGATTAAGAAAAGGTTTACCATTATTTGGTAATTGTGATGATGATGTTTTAGATGCTCATAATAAGAGATATATTAGATGGAGATGGGGGAATAAAAACTCAAACAAAAGAACCTGGAGTAATGGAGTTTTAAAAAAAAGTGAGGAAATTAAAAATAGCGAAGAATGATTATTTATTTAATTATTTTTGATCCGATACGTAAATTTATGTATTTTTTTTCATTAGAATTTTTCTTTTTCAACATACAATATAAATAAGTTTATTTCACGAGGCAAAAAAAATGATTGCTCCGAAATTTCTAAAAATGTATATGTAATGTGGCACAAATTTAATAATTTTAAATCAGAGCTATATAAATAATGCTAAAAACCAACATTGAGAAAAAATCATCAAAAATGACTCCAAATATGCAAACGATATTAAAATCGATTTTTTTTACAATAATATTTTTAAACATAAAATCATTTCCATTTGTATATCACTTTAGACAATTTTTCATAATTATGAAATCTTCAAAATATAGAAATGATGATAAGGAAGGAGGGAAAAAAGATATATTTCGAGCACTTGAATTTAAACATGCCGTCTTGTTCGATGACGTAAGTTATTCTATGCTTGTTTATTTTATTTTTTTTTATTTATTTTAAAAATAATTCTCTTATAAAAAATAAAATAGATGGATTCTAATAAACATCTGAGTAATAGGTAATAAGAAAAAATAATCGTTTTCTCATAATCCTTGAATGAAAAGATTAAAATTGTAACTTTTATTTGAAATAGCTCATATCACAAAATGCTAGATTTTTCACGAACGGACCTAATGATCAAATTATTTGCAAATGCATTTTGGAAGTTTAAACCAGCTATGATTTTAAAATGTAAGGATTTTTTTTATACAGTACGATCATTTTATTTATCAAATCAATAATTTTATTTTACCTTTTAGCCGTCATAACCAATTTCAACAGCGAAATTCCAATATTATCAAGATACTCGATACATAGTAGAGTATTTACATGGGATAATAAATGGTTTTATTTAATAAGTTATTTTAGACTTCATAGCACAAACGAAATTGCTTCAATAGCATTATCAAAGGTTATATTTAAAGTATCTAGTGGTAAAACGATTAAATCTGAAGTAATGTTTGAAACTTCCGGATATTTTAAGAATGAGAGCATAGAGGAAAAAGAAGAGAGGGAGAATAAAAGACAAATTAGGTTGAAACTTGTTGAACAAATATTCCCATTTGAGTTTTCTGATGGAACTTGTGCAAGAGATTTCTTGAATGAAATAAAAGCAAAGAGAAACAATAATGTACAAGCAAAATTATAGTTATGGATTTAGAGGTTTTATACATTCATAATAAGTAAGTTTCTTAAACTACAATTAGATTTAAAGAAAATATAAATCATGTAAATTGTCCAACGTCACACCGCAAAGAGGATTGTTTGAAGATTTAATTTGTACATCTAAACATTTATTTGCATATCAAAAAAAAAAAAAAAACAAAAATAGAGATAATAAAACTTACCATAAAATAGACTATTAATTTCTTCGTCAGCGTGCACCTTTATGATTTTATGCTTCCTCTGATCACTATTTTGAAAGGTAGGGTGCTTTGTAGAATAAGGAATTTGCTTCTCACGTAATCAATGAGATAATGAGATTTCTCAATGAAATATCTTTGTAAGCTTCATAACGATACAATTTAACGCATTGAATATTAAATTTAGATTCGTTAAGTAAAGTTCATCCACCATAGCAAAATTGACCACATTCCCGATAAATAATATCGATCCGAAATGTTTAATTTTAAATGTATCAATTGCTGTATGTCCTTTAATGCATAATCATAACGTATATTCATATGAAAATGAGTTAAATTAAATGACATAGGGATGTTCATTCATTTCGAAAATGTTACTCAGGAAATATGTTAGAAGAGTGTCGGTTTCATTTTCTTCCGTACGTGACTCACAACTTAAGTCCTCGAAAACTTGTTTATATTTTTAAAGATACTATGACATGACCGTCCGAAAGGTTTTTTTTCTTTCTAACCCTTTAGCTTTTTCAGGTTGGATCACTTCAAATTGCTTGAAATAATTTTTTTTTTAATAAAAAAAGAAATTAAAATGCTGAAACTTTCGAAGCGATCTAACCTGAAAAGACTAAAGTATAGTAAAAAAAAGAAAAAAATTAATTCAGAGGAAAATTAAATTATTCGATGGTCTTTACATAGAGGCGCGAAATGGTAAATTCAAACTATGATAATTTTTTCATTTTAAATTCTTTATATTGATTCTATAGTTGTGACTATCAAAAAAGCATACGATCGATAAAAAAAACTATCCAATATGGTGCATCATCTATAAATAGAAATAAAGTCATCCAATTTTGAATAATGATAGTATAAACAATAAAAATAAAAGTTTATAATTTCAAATCTTTAGTTGATTAGAAATTTTTTGAGTCTTAAGCATTTGAAAATTGATAATTTACTTATAAATTCAAACAGACAATTATTATGTGATAATGATTTTATCAAATAAAATAAATTTAATCATATGAAATTTATAATATGATAATAATGGATTTTTTTTTTAAAAAAAATATATTTTTAGTATGTCTTAACTAAAATAATATTGCAACTGATTTGAAAATTCTGCAATTGGTTGTAATATAGGTTGCAACCTGAAAAGTTGCATCTAGTAATAAACTTTTATATATAAATTCTTATATTTAAGATTTTGCAACTAGTTGTAACTTAAATTGTAATCCAAAAAGTTATAACCTAATAATTGTGGATTTATCTTTAGTCTTAACTAAAATTGAATGTCTAAACTCATTTTAGATTTGGCTAAACATTTAAACTTTTAGTTTCACTAAATTTTAGATATATATAGTTTTACTATTTTTATAAGCTTTGATATAATTTTATCTTTTTCTGTATTTTGCAGATTTTTTAATAAGGTTTTAATATAATTTAACCAAATTTTACCTTTAACATTTAGACATCTGTCTAAAATCTTGATTTTATCTAATAACCTTAATCTTGACTTAATAAAAAAAAAGCTGCATTGAAAATTGTAATATGAATATTATAAAATAGGAAATTTTTTTATAGAATTTATAAATCATTCATTTTATTTATAAGAATTATTTAAATAAATTTATTTTATTTTAGAAATAAAAATGATATAAAAGAGAATATTTTAGAAAACCAATTAGAAATAGGTTTTGAAATGATATTTTTAGTAAAATTGATTAGAAAAATAATAAGGTAAATGATTAGGAAAATGATATTGATTTGAAAGTAGAATAAGATATATAAAATAGACTTTTGAAATTGGATTTTTGATTCAAGTAAAGATCAAATGTAATATTAGAAAAGAAAATCATAATTCTTATAAAATAAATAAGACACTAAAATCAATTTATTATGGCAAATAGGAATTTAATATAATATTGATACTTAAAAACATTAATAAATTTGTTAATTTTTTAAAAAATTATAAAATATATAAATATAATATCAAAAAAGTGTTATTTAAAATTAAATTAAATTATTACAAATTGGTAACTTTTTTTTTAAAAAATAATTATTTATTCACAATTTATATTAAATTAAAAATGTTACCTTTTCATATGATTAATGTTTAGTAAAACAAATATATCACATATTATTAGCTAATAAAAAACTAATAAAATAACATGAAATTTTATTGATTAATAAAAACATGATTGTTAAATATTTTATTAGATTTTAAAAATATTTTAAAATGTTATAAAAAAATATCTGACTTTAAGAATATAATAAAAGGATATATTCCTTTAATGAAAAGAAAAAATTTGAAACTATTAAAAATATAGAATCTATTAAAAGGAAAAAGAAAGAAATTAAGACAAAAATATATTTATTTGTAATAATTTTCATATGTAATAAAATTGAAAAAATTAAAAGAAGATAAAAGAAATACTAAAAATAACTTATTATTATAAATTTGATACTTCTAGTATAATTGCCAATATTTTTAAAGGAATACTAATTTTTGTAATAGCAGTAATTTTGCTAATAACTCTTTTGTAATATTTGAATTTTTACTATTTTCAAATAAGAGTATAAGTGAATTTATTAAAGTTCTGTTTTATCTCTATCTCTATTTTCATTTTTATTTCTATTACTATTATCCTTACTATTTTTTTTTCATTTCATCTCCATCTTCATTATCATTACTAAGATATTTATCTAAATCTCTTAAAAATTTTGATAAAATTTTAATAAGTATTTAATATAATTTTATTATAGTTTTTCCAGTTTTAGCATTTACTATAATAGTTTTAACATTTCAGTATTTTATTATAGTTTTAGTATAAGTAATTATAAGATTTTAATATAGTTTTATTAAAGTTTCAGCATTTCAGTAAGTAAAAAACTCTCTTATTTCTTCAGTAACCTTAACTATCATTACTATTTTCTTTTTATTATTATCTTCTTTTTAGTACCTTCTTTTCTATCTTTATCATCACCTTAAATACTTTGTAAAAAAGTTGCATAACTTTAAGATAATCTTATTAAAAAAATATTAACAATTTTTAAATTTAACAGATAGTATACTATTTATGAATACTTTATAAAAGGTAAATTATGGCAATAAAAAATAAAGTTAATAAAAAAGTAACACAAATAATTTATATTATTAAAAGTTATATACACCAAATAGATTCGATCTATGACTAAATTTTACTTGAATAATCAATTATTTTCAGTTTTATATCATGAAAAACATAAATAATAATATTGACTTGTTAATAATAAGATATTACATTCAAATTGTAATGATGTAACTTATTTTAAGTAGTATATTGAGGATTTTATTTTGATTAAATATATAGAAATACAGAAAACAATTAGCTTTAGAACTGCTAAAGAGAAAAGATTTTTAAAACTAATGAAAGAATTAGAATTACAAATAACTAAATATAAATAAGAAGAAATGAAGTAATTTCACTAATATATGACCAGATGAATAAATGTTAATTTTTTGTTATTTATAATTAGTGTGTCTTTTATACAAATAATGGAAAAATAAAATTTGGATAACTGCTGATAAAATACTATTGCATAAAGAAGGAAAATAGAAGATTAGTTATAGTAAGCAATTTTTTTCAGAGGTTTATGTAGTCAATTAAAACTTAATGAAGAAAAAATAAAAAGAAATTTGAATATTTCTATAGAAGCTCATTTTTATTAGAGAGGATAATAATCAATTATGATTGGTTAATGGTTAGTCAATAGTTAATAAAGTCATTAGCTAACTGATCAATTAACTGACCAGTTTTACTAACTGGTTAGCTGACTCATTTAACAATAATATAATTTAAAGTTTTCATTAATAATTTAATTTATACATTATATAATATAATATAGTATTTGCTAAATTTTCTAATATTTTATATATTTTACTTATTTCTTTTAAGCTAATTTATTATATATTAAGTAGGGTTTCGCAATTCGATTTGATATTTGAATATTTGATTTGAAAATCAAATCAAATACAAATTTAAATTTATATTGGATTTGATTTGATCAAATTCAAATCAAGTATTCAAATATTTGATTTGATTCGAATCAATAGTAAAGCCATCTCCAAAGCTTCAGAAGTGATTCTTATTAAGAAAACCATAGTAAAAAGTGATTCCACAGCTTCAGAAATACCTTTTTTACTATGAAAAACATAGTAAAAAACGCCTTTACAGCTTCGGAAATGCCTTTTTACTATGAAAAACATAGTAAAAAATGCCTTCACGGCTTTCGGAGACGTTATTTTACTAAGGTTAATAGTAAAAATTCACCTGTTATTAAACATACTTTGTAAAAGCTTTTTTTGAAATTTTTAGTGCAATTACCAATAATTTTCTTAATTCAACCTTTATAATAACTTTATTTTAATATATTATTGTAAAAATTTAAAAATTTTTTTATATTCGATTTGATTCAATTTGATTCAATTAAATATTTGATTCAATTCGATTTTGAGGAACCCTAACTATCATGGTATTCAAAATCTGTTTCATTATCATGATATTCAAAATCTTTTTCATTATTAGAATCTAAAAAGTAAGAATCATCAGAATCATCTATTTTAGTGTTCATTTCAGATGAAAGTTTATATAAAAGATAAACGCATAAAATTTTGTGTTATATTATATATGATTAGCTGGTTATACAAGATTATTTGGATTGGAATTCATTGGTAATGTTGAATTAATAAATATTTTTTTATTGGCTTTCTTATTATTAATAAATAATGTATTTTTTTTAAAACTATATATTAAGAAACTATCAGATTCAGCTACTTTATAAAATCCAAATAAGCTAAAATATCATTAACAAATACTTAAGAAATAAGGAGATTCTAAAAAAGAAATATTAACAATGTTATAATTTGCATGTTAATGTTTATTCACATCTATTCATAATTTCTTGTAGAATCAAATGTAAAATAAATAAAATATGAAGATTTTGGAGTTAATAAAAAAATATGAACGTTTACGAATTAATTTTGAAGTAGATATTATTAGTCTGATCATTTTTATTGTTTATAAAAGTAAGAAGGAGTAATCGTAAATATCATAAGTGAAGTATTAATTAAAATAAAATTAAAACTAATATTCAACATATAAATAGGAAGGAATTACATTGAAAAAAAATCTTTTTGTAAAAAAAATTACGAATATACAGTCAACTCTTTTTACAATGAATTTTGATATAATGAATTTTACAATACAATGAATTTTTAGTATCAGACAGATTTTTAAATATAAAAAAACCCTTACTATACCGAATTTAGTAATTAAAAATTCATACTACATTTAACGAATTAAAGTCAGAAAAATTTATATATAAAATGACTCTTTTTATAGCGAATTTTCTCTATAACGAATTTTTTGTTTTGATATAACGAAATTTTGCTTAAAATGAATTTTACTAGATTTATATATATAAAATTATGTAGTTTTAAATGAAATTAAAAAATAAATAAATATTTGTGTTACGTATTGTCTTGTGTTTCATATTTTTTTTTTACATATTTTATTTTTTTACATGTTTTTTTTCTTTGCATAATGCCAATAATGTCAAAAGTAAACTCAAAGAAACAACTTAATCAAACTACTAACAAACAAGATGAACCTTTAAAAAAAACGAAAGTCTCTTACAGCTGCACAAAAAAAAGAACTTTGTTTGAAAAAAATATCATCATCTTTTTTAAAACAAAAAGACTTGGCTAATGAATATGACATTAGTGAAGGCATGGTAAGTGACATTTTAAAGGAGAAAGACCGTTGGCTTTCTGTGAATACCAATTCATACCAAACCAATTTGAAACATGATAAGAAAATTCCATTTCCTCTCATTGAAGAAGCGTTAATAATATGGGTAAATAATATATTCAAAGCTAGCCTCATTATTACCGACGATATTCTTTTAACAAAAGCCTTGAGTTTTGCTTTTTATTAAAGGAGGATAAGTTTAAAATGTCTAGTGGTTGGGTGGACAACTTTAAAAAATGACATAACCTTAAACAGTACATTATACATAGGGAAGCTGCAAGTACGTCGCTCAAAAATCTCGAAATAATGAGAAAGAATCTCCGGCAAATATTAAAAGAATATAGTTCTAAAGATATATTCAATTGTGATAAAATAGGATTGTTTTGGAAGATAAAACCATGTCGAATGATATCCAATGAACAAACATTAGAAAAGAAACAATCAAAGGATTATGTAATGATCCTACTCACATACAATACAATGGGGAATGAAAAGCTGACGTCTTTGTTCATACACAAGTATGAAAATCCTAGGGTTATTAAGAATATTGATAAAAGAACGCTTCTGGTTGAATACTATTGGAACCAAAAAAGTTGGATGTAGGTTTCAATTTGAAACAATTACATAAAAAAACTCAATACAAAAATGAGAAGATAAAATCAGAAAATTATCCTTCTTGTGGACAATGCTCCGACACACACTCTTTATGAAACCACCCGCCTGACTAATATCACTATTCAATCACTCCCCCCAAACACCACAGCACATCTCCAACCTTATGATCAAGGTATCATAAATAGTTTTAATGTGAGAAATGTAATTGATTTAATAATTCTTTAGTTAAAATATAATTGACATTAACTTTATTTATACTTAATTCTAAT
>CAMKVN010002363.1:0-13901 GCA_946474995.1 Funneliformis geosporum
ATGCTAGAATGTGTTCTATAGCTTTTTAACTTTCTTGTAGACATATAAAAATTTACACCTAAGACGAGCTTAGGTGTGAATTTTTACACTTTGCTAGATGGTTATGAATCCTTTTTTGAATTAATTCTAGGATATCTTAAAAATTAGTATGCATCTTTGGCTTGACAAGGTCATGGACTCGAATATTTCGTCACTTCGTTCCTTAATAATCGAGTCCACTCTCAAAGACAAGCAGTATAGCATAAATATTAGTATGCATAGAAGGTTTGCAGAGACTTCACGAGCTTGGCTTCGAACCTTTGGTTCTTGCCAAGCTCGCTTCGTCTCAAAGGCAAATAGAATGGTATAATTTTTTTGATATCTTTGGCGGGTTTAAATTCGCGCTAGAAATGTTATATCCATTTTGTTTGATTTTAGGTTTCGAATCTTAAATTTTATAGCAAAGAGGGGTGATATCGAAATTATGCGCCGTTTTAAATTTTAGACTTGAATTCTATATTATGATTCATATAGCTAGAAGGGCTTCTGGCCTTTGATTGAATACTTTCTGGGTATCTATTTGATTTTGACCCTAAAACCCCCAAATTTGCCCTACTATATGACTATAAATACATTATGATTATAGAAGAGTAATTTTTTATATAGTATTAATAGAAATTGGTTTTTATGAAAGATATGTTTATAATATGATTGTATAAGAGATAACTATAGAAAGTTGTGCTTACAAAAAATTCAATTTGATCAGAATTCAATCTAGATAATCCAGATCTAACAGAATAGATTGAATCAGATTTTTCAGATATGAAACAAATTCATATTTGAATTTAAATTTGATTAAATTTATTAGATTCTAATTGAATTTAGCTTTTAATTTAATTCAATCTGATTTAAAATAAAAAATCCATTCCAAAAGTTTGAAATAGTATTTATAATTATAGTTTTAATAAATATTAAAGGTTTCATTTATTATTAAATATAAAAACTTTATTTTTTTAATAATAAGTCTGTTTTAAATTTTAAAAGTTATTAAAAAATAAATTTTTAATAATAAGTCAGTTCTGAATATCAGAAGTGATATTTATTATTAAAAAAGTAATAAAAACTTTTATTTGTTTAATAATAAGTCTATCCTGAATTTTGAAGGTAACATAACATTTATTATTAAAAAAATAAAAAACTTTATTTTTTTAATAATAAATCTGCCCTGAATATTCTGAATATTAAAGATATCATTTATTATTAAAAATAATTTTTTTTAATAATATGTTTATTCTAAATATTAGAGGTAAAGCTTTTTTTTTGTATTATAAATTAAGTATTTTTTTTAAAATTTTCTTTTGTGTCAGGTTTAGATAATTACTTCTTTAGGCGATTTCTTTCTTTGAGTTAGATCGTTAAAATTTGCAAAGGAAGTTATTTTTTTTTATTTTTTTTGGGTAGCTGTGAGCCGCAGCAATTATTTTTGAGTTTTTTTTTTTTTTTTTTTTAATTTTTTTATAATATATATTTTTTTCATTATCTTTTTTTTAATTTGTCGGGTTCGTTCGCATCAGAACTCAATGACCAAACAATTTCTTTATTATTTTATGTCTAGGTTCCCCTTTTGGATTTGATCACATTTTTTTGACATCGGGTCGAGTAGGTACATAATTGAAAGAAACAAAATTTCGATAATAGAAATTTACTCGATGGTATCACTTTCAATAATCGTTGTAAACAAAATCAAGTTTGAATTTGGGATTTCATTTAGAGCGCCGAAAGAGTACTTGCAGTATTAATTATAACATGATACATCCATCTTATAAGTAATTTAAGGAGATGTATCGTTGTGCATAATCTGTATAGATTGGTATTTGGCTTAGACCTTTTGAACTTATTGCATAATGAGTAATCAAGATTTCAAGAAAGAAACTTGAAAGAAAAAAAGAAGTAAATTGGGTTATATAAAAAAAATCTTAAGAAAGGGATACTTTCCCATAAAGGCGAATTTTTATTATGAAATGTATGGTCACAAAGTCACAGAGTCATTTATTTTTTCCTGCTAACTTTTCTTATTTTTTAGGAATGTGCATAGTTATGATTGAAGTATTTGATGTCGAAAGTATCGTGTCAATATGTTGATATAGTGGTGTATTAGGCTTTAACATGCTCAATATACACAAATAATTCCATTTTTTCCATCATGAATCTGTGACTCTGCTGACTTACGAAATTATACTACTTAAGAATAAAAAGATTATTTTGTTTATAAAATTTATTTGCTGTTTACCCTTATGATACTTTCTAAAATAGTTTATTAAAAAAAAATATATATGGTCATGGTGAAATGATTTCGTGCACGCATTATTTTCTAACAGTAAGAATCTTTTTAAAATTTTTCTTTATTTTGATTGGTCAATTCAAATCGTTTGCAATGACAGGGATCATTATTATGAAAATTTCGAAACTTCGATTGATTATACAAAATTTTTTTTTACAAAAAAAAAAAACTATTAAATATATATAATCTCCTTCACGAGAAGGAGGTATAAGGAATTTTTGTTCTCCATAAACACCATTACATTAGAGGATCAAGAGTATTCATTTTATAAAAAAGAATGAGGGATATTGTTGGGAAAAAGAAGAAATCGTGGAAGAACTAATGTAATATAAGAGCGTGGGAAAAAATGATTTAAATTATAATCGGCGGCAAACAAAGTAAAATCCTCAGGTCATGAAACATCTATATAACACCATTTTTTTACTATTTAAACTGAGAACACGTTTTTTTATTGTGTGAAATCCTTCGTTATTTGTCACAGACGGCACACCTCACCTTGTGGCATTAGGGGTAGATTGTTTTACTGTTGCTGTGGGATTAGGGTTAGTATGGCAGAATTGCATCAATTTTTTAATTTTGATCTAAACAGTTAAAAAAAAATTTCTCGCAACTATTTATATTTAGTATATTTTAGCCTTTGTAAATTTAATAATTGTTTTTTAAGGGGAATAAAAATTTTTGATGACGCTTAAATACTTAAATTTTTTTGTTTGAGTTTACAAAGAATTAAGCAGTTTTAAAAAATAGTTATTCTTAATTTAATTTATAATTTAAATCGGCATTTTTTTTATATAAAAAAAAATAATAATAAGTAATGTTCTAATTCTTTAGTTAACACACATTTCAATCATAATTTCATAAATTTTTTTAATTAAAATGATAATAGTAACCAAAATTGATAAATATCGAAAGAATAAAATAAATAAATAAATAAATGTTTTTTATTCCTCATTGTCAAATTTGTCAAATTTCCAAATTGAATTATGATCGTAATCTAGTTCTTTAGCAAACTCTGAAATATGATTATCAAGATAAATGTCATTGTAAAAATTTCTAATACGCTTTTTAGAAGGAACATATTCCGGATCTTGATACCAAAAATCAAAGCGATGTTTCAAATCATAATAATCAGATATAATCATTGCTTTGTATTTTAATACGGCTTGATTACTTTTGGCGGCTGCACTTTTATAAACATTACTAAAAGAATCAAAATAGAAGATTAAAAAGAGACCTTAAATAAAATTACAATAGGAATGTATGAAGGATAATCGATAATACTTACCTCATAATAGCAATCAGCATATTTTGCAAAATTATTACTAGAAAAATGCTAGCAATTATAGAAAATATTTCAATAGACCAAAAATCAAAAAGTTCCCTTTGAACAAAATCACCATTATTCCAAAAATATGTAGCAAACAATGAAGTGGAAAATGTGGAATATGGATTATCATTTGAATCATTGGGTTCAAAATCGGATTTAAGTTTAATTTCAAGTATTTCGTTTGTCGATAGATTTGTAGCATTTCCACTTAATGTTGAATCTCTTGCTTTAATTGTTGGATTTTTTAATAAAATAAACCTAAATATAATAAAATTTGATTGATAATTTTTTTTTTAAAAGAAATATATTATATACCCATAAATTGAAATAATCTTACATTGTATGTGCGAATCCAAATATAATAATGAATAAAAATATGAGAAAAGGATAAATTTTTTTGCAGATGTTAATAACACAAAAGATGTAAAACGTAATTCCTATTTTATTTTTTTTAAAAATAAGAGAAATTAGTAAGAAACCCAGCTCTTAAAGATTTATTATATTTTGCATTACTTGGTATAAAACGGATATTAAGAACCTAAATTTTTTATAAAAAGTAAATACTTAATTAATTGAATATAGAATATTCACTATATTTGAAAAACTTACAATTTCAATCCAAATTATAAAAGTTGACCAAGATATTTCCACAATTAATTGAGAGTCTATTGCTTCAACACTTCCAAAACCGTTAGAAGATTTGAACGTATAAATAAGCAATTTTGTCATTACTATCGCAGGCATTGCGATTGAAAGTAGATCAAACCAATTAAATACTATCCTAAGATATTTTTTACCTCCATGATGAATTAGTTGCATTATTTCAGTAATAAATAGATAAATTGCTAAATAATAGAATAAACCAATTAACAAAAACAAATAATTTTGCAATCTCTCAGCAGGGATACTACCAATATATACTAAACTAATAATCATAAAACAAATTCCGAATGTTAAAAATCGAAGAAAAAGTAAGATAAAGTAAATGTTTGCACTTGGCCAACGATGATTAATAGATTCTTTAATTATTGGGAGATCAAACATATCATCAATATCTTCATATGGAATTATTTTTGATTGGTCTTGAAGAGTTTTATACCATCGTGGTATAAATATAAACAAGAAAATATTTTTAAGCAATATATAATTATTTTTTCGTCGTTGAAATTTGGTAAACCTGGAATTCTTCAAGTCATCCATGGGTGATTTTAATTTGGATATTAAAAGTTCTAACATTTCTAATGGAGTTTTACTATCATTTGGATTTTTTGAGAAGTTCTTCTCAAATGTGTGCCATTCATTTTTTAGCATTTTGGTATACTCTTCTATATTACGAATAACGTTATCAATTATATATATATATTCAAATCAATAAAATAAAAAAAAATTAAAACATACCATATCTTAATATATTCAATAAAAAATATGCATCGGAAACCGTTTTTAGCAAATTTACAAAATCATCTGCAAATAATAAATAATATTGCAAAACATATGCAACAATAATTGTATCTTTTGGTTTATGATCTATGATGATTAATAAAATAATTTTTTAATCTATCGGCAATTAATTTTTGTAATTCTAGTAAATTGGCTTACTTCTGCAATAATAAATTGCTAAATTCACGTCTGTCGTTGGATATTCAAGTTCTTTCCGACCTACAAATATATTTATATATATACATATTTTTAATCCATCGTATAATGGTAATATTATGTTAAGAAATACATGCTGATATTTGATTTACCTCTGCAATTAAAGTTTGCGAAATTCATACACGATCTTGGATTTTTTAATCCTTTAAATAAATAAATATTATTTAATTTATCAACGAATAATTCGTAATGCTAAAGAAGATAAGGTTTGGGTTTACCGTTGCGATTTTCGATATCAATTTTTATATTCACGGGATTTTTTTTATCTATTATAATATATTTGCGTTTCTCATTCCAAAATTTACATTTTGGTACATAAAGATACTTGCCGGATCCAAATAAAAGGTAATGAATTAAATAATTACAATCACCAAAAATCAAATTCTTCATAACATGATAGCGAATTGCTAGTAATCTATATCGTTGTGGTCGTTTTGCAGCAAATCTCGAGATTATATGATTAATATACTTGACCATTTCATTATGCTTTATATTTTAAGAGAATCTTGTTAATAATTTTCAATTTATAAAAATTAGAATATTTAAATCAACTTACTTTAGGTATTTTATCATAACTTGTTAAAGATTTTGCGCGCACGTTAAGGAATTCTAATGCCTCACATGCATATCTTATTCCATTCAATCTTTCATTAATATCACTCCATTCAATTATTTTTTTCTTGATTATCATTCCATCTATTTTTTCCATATTTTCCATTTTTTGCGTCATTTTTTTCTCAGTTAATTTTTCCTTATTCATTGAACTTTCTTCGTAAATACTCTCTCCTTCATTCCATTTATTTTCATACCAATAAACCTCCAAGCGAAAATTATTCAAGCCAAATTGAACACTTTCTATATGTAATTTATGTTCTTCATTTTCTTGATTATATGGAATTCCATTCG
The DNA here is from genome assembly GCA_946474995.1 of Funneliformis geosporum. NCBI lineage: Eukaryota > Fungi > Glomeromycota > Glomeromycetes > Glomerales > Glomeraceae > Funneliformis > Funneliformis geosporum. The sequence continues at coordinate 6,210 of CAMKVN010002363.1, forward strand.
TCCAAATAAATTCAAGAAACGGCCTTCTTTCATTGGGAAGCTTTGTTTCATCATTGAATCTATTCCAGATTTGAATAGTAGATCTACCAACTATAAGTTGTAAAGGTATTGAATTATTACAAAAGTAATAAGAAATCTTTTCGTAACTTTTTGTTATCCATGGTTCTGGTACACTAACCGCCGGCTCGAATTCATGTTTATATCTTTCCTTTTCCTTTGCATAAAAGTATATATTATGATTTTGTTTATCTAATTTTATAATTGATATTGTTTCTTTAATAAATTCTTCCAAATCTAAATTTTCTAAATTTTTTTCAATATTTTTGTCAGCAACCATCTTACTAATTAAGATAACTTTCCCTTCATTATTGACATGTAAAATATTTCCAGAGGAATTTGCAAAGCAAGTACTAAGATTTTGTGCCGTAATATCTTCTAATGTTATTATCTCAACCTTATCAGTATCATATATATCCCAAATGATAAATTTTAGATCATTTGTAGAATCACTGACAATCAAAAATAATTTCTCATCGCTGTTGATGAATTCAATTAAATGGATTTTACGTATGTTGAATTTTTCAAATGATTTGGATGCGATTCTCGATCCGTGTTCCATAAGGAATATCCTATTAAAAAGTGATGTTAACAATTATATAAGGAAATATCGATATCACGTGCTTATCGTATGATAACTCACCCAATAGATTGAGATCCTGTAGCAATACAAAATTGTAATTTTTGTTTATCGATCGAGTAAACTTTTAAGCACTTTTCATTATTTTTTTGATCGTCATCACGAATCTTTATACTAGTTTCCAATTTCATTTCTCCTAAATCATACACTGTAATCATGAATTTGTTAATATACATTCATAAAAAAAAATCTATAAGATATTATTGGTTTAGTTATTTACCTTCAAGAACTTTTTTGTCGTCATCTTCATATACAAAATATTTTTTATAAATGTGTGAAAGGAGTTGGTCCATGCAATCCTGAGAATAATAAAATTCATTCATGACAATTTCTGGATAATTAAATCTCTCTACATCATCACTAAAATTATTATTGTAATAATTATATTTAAAGCTATATATACCATTATAATTCAATAAAATAAATTTTTTTAAATAATCTGATTCAACATAATTTTCAAAATCTTGCTTTCCCTCTTGATCCTCATCGATATCTTCTACAAATCTACAAATTCCTGATAATCTATTGTAATTATATTGAATAATTTCAAGTTTATTGTAAGAATTTTCTGCGCCATCGTTAAGTTTAAGACAATAAATAGCGGTTCCAAGATCTGTTATAGTTTCCGGATAAATATTAATAAAAACTTCTTCCCCATTATGATTTTTTACAATCATTCTAATATTCTCATCTCGTGTACTATTCTCAGTCGTCGTATTTTTCATATATTTGTTTTCTATTTTAGATGCTGCTATAAATATAAAGTTTTTGTCGTCACACTTTACTATATTGGATATATCGATCGACCATCTGTCCATTACACGTGCGTCACTCTTGAATGACGGAGGGATATTGTGAAAAACTTCTATAAAAAAATTATCCTTTATTCGAAAATGAGAAATAGTATCACTGATTTCAGAACATTTGTTTTCCTTTTGCTCCTTGGAGGCATCTTCATGATTTATTTCACTATGGGCATTGTTTTCATTGATTTCATTGGAATCATCTTGTTCAGAGCTTTCATCTTCCTCTTTTTTATTATAGGTAAAAAATTCGCGATGATCGGTATTCTTCAAAACTTTAAATTGAAGGGTCGCTAAATTACCAAAAGAAAAAAAATAGTATGAGCAAATTTTTAAAAAATGCAAGCTACATTATTCCAATTAACGCTTACCTGCATCGAACGTGACTGCATATTTTCCATCTCGACTAATTGATATATAATGTCTATTTTGACCTTGTTCTTTTGTAGAATTTTCAGAAGACATTTGTTTAAAAAGACTTTTTTATATCAAGAAATTCAAGGGACGAATTGAAGGAATAGAGGAAGGAATGGTTATTTTTATTCCTTTCGAACGGTCCACAAATCATTACTTTGTGACACGCTATAAAGCTATTCTAGGAGGCATAATAAAGTTGAGTTTCACTTTATGTCGTATTCTGAATTTCGAAAAAAATTTTTTTCTTTGTAAATGATCAAATAGGTTTAGCGAGAAATCACATGCATATTATCTGTAACGCCACATCAGAATTGGATTCCATAATGAATTTTGTAGATCTTTGTAAAATTAATATCGGCCAGAATTTATTGCTTTTTTAGATATTGACTGACTGACTGTATACGTCATCTAAATTATTTTTGCTTTCCTAAATTTATGTACGCCTGCATATTATGCAAGCGCCAAGAAAAGTTTGAAAACGTCGGTTATATTTATTACATAAATTTTTTTCTAATATTTCTTTTTTAAAAAAGGATTGTATTTTATATTATTGGTCAGTCTATTACAGGGTTGGGAATGGATCGAATCCGATCCATTGGATCAAAATGGCGCAGTATGCATCGCCGCAGATCAATATTTAACAAATCAAGATAAGTAAGTTAACAACATTTAAGAAGATAAAACTATGATAAGATGTAAACAACCAAAACATGAAATATCTTTAATCGCGCATTATGAAACAGATTATATACAAAAGAAAACAAAAGAAATAGAATTAGTTTATGATCACTTGAAAATCTATTACGTTAAATTAAAATATTTGATTTCTGCTAGGATAATAAAAACTTCAAAAAAAAAATGATGCGATTCAACAACATATGATCAAAACCAAATGATAGTATACTTTAATTTACCCAAATTGGGAAAGGAGTAAGCATCCGCATTCCTTGAAACGAATATTTGGATATTGAAAAGGACGAATAAGTAACTTATATAAGATCATTGATCAACAGATGTAACGGATCATCATGATACACGAGAACGACTCGTTTTCCTTAATATACACATAGCTTAAAAAAACCATCCCTTCACCTCGTTTTCAACTTCGATTTTTTCCGTGCACTTTGTCTCCAGAAGAAATTAAATATAGGAATACACATCGCATCAAATTAACAGAACTTCCTTTTGGTACCTCTGCAAGAAACCTTCATGATATAATTCTTGCTACTAAAGCCAGAGCCAGTTATATTCCAAGATCCAACAACCACTTTATCATATCAATTTAAATTATCTCATTATTACTATTCCGTTGTGCCTACTCTAAACTTATTATCATGCACACTTTTAAAACGGTATGAAAGTTAATGCGATGAATTTTACATTTCGCAATCCTAACTTTTTTACCTTTTCGTTCATTTCCATAAACAGTTACATAAATATTTCGAACAAAAGACCTCGGAATGGAATATCCTAGGCTTTCTTGAAAGTTGTGACCTGGAACCTTATTCTAAGAAAATAAAAGAATACCTTATAAAGATTGCAGATACGGATGAAGATCAAAGACGCGAAAGGGCTTGGAAATTACAAGTTTGAAAGTTTTTAATGAATGAGTGGCGTGGCAGGGATCTCCGGGATATCTATCATTCAAGACTCTGGGTCGAGCCACAAAGACGGTGTTGGGGCGCAGGTGGTCTCTGGGATTGCCTGATGTTTAAAAGTCTCTGGGACTACTGACACTGTCAAATCAGATGTTCTCCGGGATTGTCTGATGTAGAAATGAAAGTTGGATAGCAATGTAAAAGAAAGATGAGAGCATGATATTCAAGAATACTACTAATTTGTGATTAGGATATAAAGAGGGCCAAAGAATGGGAAAAGACACGTTCGGGTATGCGAGTTCATATCGATCGATCAATGGTGCCTTTAATAATATAAATGGAAGCATAAGGTGTGAAGTGTTCGATGTAGAATTTGCGCCAAAGAGAACTAACCAAGAAAAAGTAAAGACATGTAATTTTTTTTTAACTAAAACTATTTTTTTTTCTAATTAATTGCAATTTTAATTTATAGGATGATAAAGTCCAAAAATGGACTAGGATCGATGAACACTGTTGAATTTGGACATATACAAGTTTATATGTCCAATTAGATAAATGTCCAACACTGTCGATGGCTATTTCCAAAGAACTCCTGAACACCAAAAGGCAATTGTATTTATGAAATATTCAGGTCACAATGATATTTTTTTATAACACTTTCTGATGTATACATAATATAAATCATAACAGGAACAAAATTCGATGGATAATTATTCCATTCCTGATCACGAGGAAGTTGATAACGAAGATATTTACACAAAAAACATCCAATTTTTTCATAAGGTATTGAGCTCTGCAAAGCTTTAAAGTTGCAGTTTATCTCACCTGATCTCTGATTATGTCATATCTTCAAATTCACAGAACGTGACAGAAGAAGTTCGTAGCATTATTGAAAAGATAAAACATACCGAATTTCCTCACTTTAAGTAAAGTATAGGGTTATAAATCTTTCAGTGCGAGATGCTTCAGATCCAGAATCTGAAAAGAGCCACTTAAAGAAGATCTGGAATTCGGTATCAAATATATTTTTTTTTCTTGCAATTTTAGTTTCTATCCGAAATTTTTAACAGCTTTGTTTAATTTCTCGTAGTTTGAGTCATTATGTGAAATAAAGAAAATCCGTCAAAATAAATGGAAAAAAGATTTACAGCCTCTATTAAAAAAGTATCACGCCCACTTTGAAAACAAATCGGCATTTGACACAATTTAATTGGATGACGCCATCAAGGATATTCTTGCGATACCATATCATATACAGGCATTTTTGCTCATAAAGACACTTTGATCTATTATGGATCCAAGACATTTATAAACGATTGTAAGCATTCATTATTATTGTAATTTTACATTGTGCATATCTAATTTTAATTGATATCGTTTTTTAATTTGTTTCTTTTCAGATCACCTATTAACTTGTGAACAAACGGAACTTTCTTATCGTGAAGATTTTGTCAATCCAATAATTGCAAAAGTTTTTGATGATATCATGGATCTAAGTCGAGTGAAGACGTGAGTTTGAGATTCATTCTTGTTGAAAATATTTCCTTTTGTTAGGTCTCTGCTCATCAGTTTTTTTTTCTTTGCATAGAGGACAAATTAAGCAAAAATAAACGAAACGAAACTCGGCAATACAAACAAAGAATCCAAATAGTTTGTTATCAAGATGGAATCTATACTAGAGGTTGGAACCGGCCCAAAAATCCTTAACCGGTTAATAACCGGTTAAATTTAACTAAATATTTTAACCGGTTAAAAAAATTTTTAACCGGTTAACAAGATAATTTCTTAACCGGTTCCAACCTCTAATCTATACAATCAATGTTAAAGCAATTATCTTTGAGATAGGATAACGCCAACATCACTTACAACGTGGAGCGAAAGGGCAACAACTCGCTTCCTTGGAATCTTATGGAATCATTGTATACGTAAGTGACATGGATTTAATATCATAATATTAAAGCAAGTTATTGTTGACCTTTTCTTTCATTACCTTAGAAAATTTATGATCTATGTTATGATTCAAAATACAGGCATATATGTCATTGATAAATTAACAGAATTCAGTATTCTGAATTCAAAAGATCAATTATGTTCTTAGATTATCGAAAAAGTTTACATGTTTAAAGTATAGATTGTAAGTTTAATGTCTCATCTGTTTTTATATATTTCATATGCATCTCATTCAATTTTTTGTTTTGCGACAGAGTCGACTTATGGAATATTACCTTGCAATGCAAAAGATCTTCCCTTCTGCCAACACATTTACTGCTAATTAGTAACCCAATTTGTAAGAAAAAAAGTTATCCCTTAAATGGTAATGATTTTCATTCAAATTTAGTCATGATTTTCAATCAATTATTATGCAAAATTCTAATAAAATCTTACAATTTTTTTTTAATGTTTAGTTAAAATATGTTATAAAATTTATTATAAATCTACTATTTTTAAATAAAATTTCATTTTTAATAATTAAAATATTAAATTTATATTTTTTTATAAATAAATAATATTTAAATATATAAATAAATAAATTTATAAATAAAAATTAAAAATTTTAGCTTTTATAAAGAAATACTTTTAGTAAAATATTTTAATTTTACTTAAAAAACATCAAAAGTTTTATTATAATAATATTATTAGTTTAATAGCTAATTTATATATATTTAAAATTAACTTTAATGTAAGTAAAATTCCTTCTAAATTTGGAAGGAAAACTATTAAAGGGATAAGGTGAATAATACATTATAATTGGTATTAATTTTAAAAGTTTTATTGAAAAAATAAAAATAAAAGTAGATAGTAATTTTGCATTAGGTTATATTTTGCTTAAAGACTTCAATCTTTTATTTTATAATAACACACTTTTATTTTGCTTTTTTTTTATAACATTTATTATTTTCTTTCTTAGTAAATTTCATAAGTAATCCTTCACATTGTTCTTCAAAATACTTCTAATAGTGCTTTAGTTTTTGGATCCTATGCAGTATATAAAATCTGAATCAAAAGCAATATGCATCATGTCAGATATTATAAGTGCACAAAAATTTTAATGTGTATACTATTAATATTAAAAGTATTAATATTAATAATAAAAATAAAAAAAAATTGAGGTTATTATTAAATCTCTCGATAATTACAATAAAAGATGCAATTCTCTCAATAAGTTAGTATATCAAAGATATTAAAGTTAGAAAATAGCTTTACCAAATATGTTTTCCTATAAAAAAACTTATACAAATTTTATATTGATTTTGTATAAATGTATACTGATATCATACAGTTTTTGTGTAGTTATTTCAATTTACCATACAAAAATAATTGTATAGAAATTTTAAAATAGAGAAATTGTATAAAAAAAATTTGAAATTTGAAATATATAAAAATTATGCTATAATTGTATTAAAAAATTAAAATATACAGATTTTGTATAGTTTAGTATTTTATCGACATATGAAAAATTTAATATTACTAAATATGAATAAATAAAATTAATTAATTTTTTACAAAAATTGCAAATAATAACAAATTGAGCTTTAAAATCCTTCTTGGCATTAAAGTAAACTTGTAAAGTAAATAAAAATACTATCTATTATTATAAATTAAAGTTAAGAAATAATCATATAAAAACTTTATTGATTAGTACAGTTGATTTTTCTAATTCAGAAATAATAGGAAATATGTGCTAAAAATTTGAATGTATAAGTACTAGTGTTATTTTATGTTTTAGCATTCTGTATAGTCTGAAAATTGTAATGTTTTTTTAGTATAAAAGTTATACAAAAACTGAATGTAATTTTTTTATAAGGATTTAAGTAGATATACTGAATCTGTAATAATATAAGTTTTACCTGAAATTTATTGTTCAGCATTATAAAAAAATTTTATGATAAAGAGAAGAATAATAGAAAACATAAGAATCATTAATACTTTCTTTTAAAAAAACTAGTATTATAATTTATTCATAAAAAATTAAATAAAGTAATTTTTTTTTACTAATCTGCTTCTTTAATATGTATATAAGTAAAACATTCTTGATAACCTACAACTTTAAGAAGATTAATAGAGTAAAACTCTTATGATTTATTACTGGTTGAAATAGATACTTTACAGAAACTCAAAAAATTCTAACGATATAGATTCGATATCGAATCTATATCGTTACGATAACTTTACCATA